>JASAMZ010011008.1:0-181999 GCA_030248115.1 Linhomoeus sp. GSCO2_2
ACGTTGTCCCGCAGGGTTCGCAACAACATGTGAATCAAGTCACAAGCAGAGTTCGCTGGATTCCGACCCATTTCCCACGCCCGATCCAATTCCCGATCACCATCCCACAGTTGGAAAATCCCATTTCCGATCCCGACCAAAAGCAAATCACGAACACTTGTCACTAACCGTCAAGAATGGGTCTCGTCGGAAGCGTTCGTAGCCCTGCTGGTACTGGCGCACGGAAGGCCATCGTGCAGCAGAACGGGTTTGTGTTTCCTCTCCCAGAGTAGGCTGCAGAGGACGTCTGCCGTGCCAGCTTCTGACACAAAGTAGACGGTCTTGGAGTACATGTCGTCCCCCAAGGCCGTCCTAATGGCGTCCACTTGGCGGCCAATCTCCTGCTGTTTCTCCCTGTAATGGGCAAATACGCAGGTGGCGCAACCAGCGCATTACACGAACACAAACTCAAAACAAGTCACAATGAAAACATGATGACTCACACAAAAAGCTTCATTTCGTGTCCGTAGAAGTCGCAGGTCGCGGCGCTGCTCGTTGGTGCCTGGAGCCTCAGTGGATCGACTGGAGCTTCAGAGGTGATGATTAGAGCTTCAGAGGCGATGACTCATCGATTACGATGTGGCAGCAGAGCTCACAATTATGAGCAAATGTTCTATATTGCTACCTAAGTTTTGCGTGCGCGGTTGGTTTGAAGCGCAATCTGTTCATAGACAGTTTATTCGCCTGGCGGCTCGCAGTTGCACCCTTTTGAGCTTGTAGAGTGGCAAAGCAAGTCAAACAGGGTAAACAGCGCGGGTAGTTTTGGGTTTCACTGTCGACACAACAGTTGCAGCAGAGGTTCTAAATGTCAGACAAACCGTTTTAAAGAAGTTTAGTTGTTTTACTACCGCGTGTTCTTCACGCGTGTTCTGTGTGCATATGAGCTACTTCAGGATGTATGAGCAGAGGGTTTGAGTTTCTTTCAACTCGTGTTCACTGTCCATTTGAATTCCTTCAGTGCGAAGAAACAGAGGAGTTGAAAACCTTGTGGAAAGCTCGGACTTTTTGAAGCCCCGCATCCCTTGGAAGCGGACGGGCGTCGTCGTCCTCTTTTCCGTCCACATCGTGTGCGCGCTGATCGGTCTGTATGGCATCCTCTCTACTAATCTCCGAATCTCTGTTTGTTTGTTTGTGTGTTAACACGATAACTCTCGACAGCGGCGACGGATCAGGGACATGTATACATTTTCGGAACCGCCTTCCGCCGGGCACCGTCTGGCCGAAGCTTGGTCTTGGGCCGTCGTCGAAATTCGGTCGAAATTCCGAAAATATCGTTTTTTTGGCACATTTTCGGCGCTAACTGCCGACTGCGGCGGCGGATCGCGACGAGCCGTGCATCAACGGAACCGCCGTTCGACGCTGCACCATCTGGCCAAGTTTCGTCTTCGGCCGCCGCCTAAATCGTCCGAAATTCGCGATTTTCGGGCAAATTTCGGCCGTTTTCGGAACAACATTCTTCGCAACAACGATTACGATTCCGCCATAGTACGGCTTGCTTCGCTGTGAGACCCAACTTGCGCACCATTTGCTTTACACACTGTGTTCGCTGTGAGAGCCAAGTTGATAACAATATGCTTTACACACTGTCAAAGCACCGTCAACACGGGGTTTCGTCTTCTGACCAAGAACGGCGCATGAGTCACGGGCACAGGCGAAGCGCAAAACGTCGGTTTACAGAAGCTGCAGCACGTCAGCTGACAGCTGCGCGACATCGGTCCTCTGAAGCTGCAGCGCGTGAGCTTCGCCACACCGGTGTCTGAAGGTGCAGCGCGTCAGGTGAGCGACATCGGTGTTTGAAGCTGCAGCGCGTCAGCGGCGCGACATCGGTCTCTGAAGCTGCAGCACGTCAGCTGCGCGACATCGGTCTGTGAAGCTGCAGCACGTCAGCTGCCCGACATCGGTCTCTGAAGCTGCAGCGCGTCAGTCAGGTGCGCGACATCGGTCTCTCAAGCTGCAGCACATCAGCTGCGCGACATCGGTCTCTGAAGCTGCAGCGCGTCAGGTGCGCGACATCGGTCTCTCAAGCTGCAGCACGTCAGCTGCGCGACATCGGTCTCTGAAGCTGCAGCGCGTCAGCTGCGCGACATCAGTCTCTGAAGCTGCAATGCGTCATCCACGGGCTATAGACCCTAGTGGGGTATTACGCGACGAACGAGCTGGATGGGTCGGGTTTCGTCACTATTGGCGGCCCGATCCATCTTGTGAACGTCGCCATTGCCTCGGCCGCGTCCGTCGTTCTGTTCTGCGCGTGCTCCGTCGCTCGCTGGAAGACCTTCAAGCACATGCGTTGCGTCGTTGTGTCGCTGCTTGCGGTCGTGGTCGTGACCCACGTCTTCTTCATTCTTCGAGCTGTCTTCGGACTCATCGATTTCGCGGGTGACAGCTGGTCGTACGACTTCAAAGTGGAGCGCGGAGTTCTGGGTAAGACCATCTAATCGGAAGTGTATGTACTCCCATACCATCCCCCCTCCATAAACCAACCCTAACACTCACTAGCCACCACCCCCTCTTTGCTTGCGGCGCTGAAATAAATTGCCTACGGTACTTGGAATGACCACATTTTGGCGTGCGGCGCTTAACTCGGCAAAATTTTGGACTGCAGCGCTGCATTTTGTCCGTTTGACGTGCTTTATAACCCTTACGGAGAAAAGATAACCTGGTTTTCACCCATGTGTTGCTTTCAGTGAGCGCGGGTTTTGGTCTGTTCGGCGGGTGTTTGGGCGCCGCCGCCCTCTTTCTGAAGTCGACCTGCGCGCAGTCGGTGTCTGGTGAAGCTGCGGTCGAAGTCGAAACGGCGGTGTGAATTCGCGCGTGGTGTTTCCTAGTCCGGTTGGAGAGAATGTATTTGCTTTTCTGAAGGCTTAGCGGTGGCTAGCTGCGTGATTGGAAGTGTTTTCGATGCGATCTACGGCGTTTGTTCCCTGTCGAATTCAGTTTGCGTATGTGTAGGTCTAGTGCATCCTCTTCATGCGACTGTCACGATTCGTGTTCCTGCCTGCTGGATTGCACCTAGGTATTTCCGGTTTTTACCGTATCGTCCGATTCGCTCACTTTGACAACGTGTCGTGATTCCGCCGGTCGTCTCGCCATGTTTTCAGCGTTCGGTAATCACTTCCGCTTGTGCTCTGTTTGTTCGCGTGCGGTTCACCTGAAGGATCTTCATCATATGTGTAACCGGGGGGGGGGGGGGGGGGGGGGGTTATGGGGGGGTAAGCCCCCCCCCCCCAAGCCGGAAGTGTACCCCCCCCCCCCCCCCCCCCCCCCCCCCCCCCTAACACCCCTGAAGACCCCCCCCCTAAAAATTTCCAAAACTTTCGCCTGCGGCGCTTAAAAATGGCAAAAATTTTGCCTGCGGCGCTTAAATTTCGCCAAATTTTCGCCTGCGGCGCTATATTTCGGCCAAATTTTCGCCTGCGGCGCTATATTTTGACCAAAATTAAGCAATTTTTGGTCTTTCTATTAGTCCATTTTCAAAAAAATTTGGCCAAAATAGGTACTTTTTTTTTTTTTTTTAAATAGATAATTTTTTTAGATCGTTTGACCCCCCTCCGGAGGGTCCGACCCCCCCCCCCCCCCCCCCTGGACCCCCCGTATACCCCCCCCCCCCCCCCCCCCCCCCCCACCCATAGCCGATTGGCGCTTACATGTATGATCTACATACTACGCAGTTGCATAAACTTTGTATCGGGCTGGGCCGCAGACCGAGTAATTCTGTGAGAGAGACGTAATTTGAGACGACCTGCGCAAGCGAGCCTAAACCATTGTCCGTGGGCGTCGTGAAAATGTCACGTTCAGAATCCGCATTTCCACAATCTGTTGAGTATTTTCTTACCGTAGGTCATATCGCGTCTGGACAGCACGCTGTTTTTGCAACCGCAAGCAAATATGGTGACCTACTTTCTAATAGACAGGCCAGAGGGCGCGTGCGTGTTGGTGTAGGGAGGGAAAGAACTAATGAGGCGCGATACGGTAGATACTCCATGTGGGCAGCGTCCATTCAAAATCGACGTGTCTACCTAGTTGCTTTCCTGCGGAATTGAAACGGTCGAAAAATAATAAGTCGAAACAACGCGCTACCACTAAACACAATCATCAAAATGGGTGTGTCATCGTCTAAGAGGCCCACAGAGCAGGACGAAAACGCGCCTGGACCTTTTGGGGGTAGATTTTGGCAAAAAATTGTGCGTATTTTTGAAGAATGTCGGAATTTTGGCTAATTTTCAGTGAAGATCGACGATTCGCAAGATTTCGTCAGCATAGTTCTGGCGATTCCGGACCTCAAGAAGGGCATGGGCTCGAAAATGCCCACCGTCGACGTGAAGTTCACGAGCGAGTGAGTGAAATTGAGAATAAAGCATGATTTGTGTTGTAAAGCATGATGGCAGTGGCACCATGTCAAACGACTTTAGATTTATCTAATAACTCCTAAGGGCTAATTGCAAATATCCACGTGTTAGATTCCGTGTATTCAGAGGCATGGGAGCAGGTGCAATGGTAAATGTAGGCATTGGCAGGGGTACAGTGCCAAATGACTTCCGATCTATCTGAAATCACCTATGGGCTAAAGAACATCCATGTATTGAATTCATTGTATTCTGAGCCATCGGAGGTGGCTTCTGCAAATCTGTGTAACTCCGCCTGTCAGAAATTCTCATTGGTATATGTACATATTACATACAGGATTAGCCGCTTAGTATTAATACTATAGGATACCGTAGATAGACAGTAGATAGATTGTAGTACGTAACGTACCTCTTTGAAGGTCTACGATGGGCGAAGAGGAGGACAGGCCATTTTCGTTGTACATCGCTCCGACTCCTCCGCATCTTTATGAAGAGGAGGAGGAGGGGGAGAGAGAGGAAGAGAAGAAGGCGGAGGAGGAGAAGAAGAGAGAGGAAGAGAAGAAGTAAGAGGAAGAGGAGAAGGAGGTACCGGTACTGCCATCACCCTTGGCGGCTGCCAAGCGGGGGGCAGCTTCTGCTTCTGGGTTTTCGACCAACCTCGCTTCGTCATCTTCGCTGGACGGCTCTCCTCCTTCCAAGAAGCCCTCACTAATTGCGAAAGTAATGTACCGGGTGTCCCAGAAAAAAGTGAACACTTTTTCTCTAGCTTGTAACTTGCGCTTCAGTGAATCAATTTCAATGAAACTTTGTATTTGTATACCCTAATGTGTTGTGAATAATCGTTACGATTTTCAGCCGAATCGGTTCAGGATTACTTGACTTACGAGCACACGAACTGTTGGGACTCAAATCTCTTCGCGTTCCGAGCGCTATTCAGGCAGGATGGTGTCTTTTGATTATGCTCTTCTGCAACTGTTGGCAACGCAAATTATTATGAAAAATGTGTATAAAAGCATCCAATGCACAACATTTGTGTTGTTGGGTGCGCTGAAAAGGAAGATGTGGGGAGTTGGAATAAATCTTCCGCAAGACGTGATTTCGGAGTGCATTCTTGGAATGGAAAGGTTTCGGCTTCCACGCCAGGCTGGAGGCTGTTGCTAAGGTTAATGTGGAACACATCGAAGCCAAATTTGATGCACTATGATTTGTCGACCCCTGGCATTGATCTACGCAATATTCGATTGCAGTTTGCGATCTTGAAACACGGGGACTGCGTGTGTCGAAGTGGTTTTGCATGTCCCACACTAGACCGACTGTAGTCATGCTTGTGTCAGGACTTCGTGGACAAAATTTGGTGCACTGGAGTATAACACCATAGTGTCTTTATGTGTAAAATTTGGATGAGATTTGTTAACCTAACAGCGAGTTAGGAGCTGGAAAAAAAGTGTTCACTTTTTTGGGACACCCGGTAGACATACTACGTAGTAGCATAGTAATGTAGACATACACATGAAAGCATACATAGTGTACACTTGTACGTACATACCTACATAGATGCAATTGAACTATGAAATTGCAATTGCAATGTCTGTACTCTGTACATGTACTAGGTTTGTAGTTTACTGCGCGACCAGTTGGAACGAATTTTCACCAACCATACGATCTAATTTACGTAATACTAAGGTATCTGGTACACTCGGACGCCGATCAGCGTTCGCGAAGCCCTCTTCAGTTTTGGTGATCATTTCCCTCCCTCACCCTGATGCGCACTTGCAGCCTGGCCATTTCGCGCTTGCTGACATTTGTCCTCCAACCGAGTATATTCCATAGAGTGTCAGAATAGTAGACAATAGTAGGTCTAGGGCCCCCGAGCGTCCCTCTGTGCCAGCATAAGTAGAAGGCCTGCCACCGAATTGGGGAGAAGGTTCTGCGAAAGGCAGTCCACAAGCATCCATCGACTGTACTTGTGTCGACGGGGACTAGCAGGCGACGAAGAACCTTCATTGTCATCTTCACGGGAACCATGGCCGCTGCAGAGTACGTTGAGATCTCGAACAACGCCCTACCTACTTCCCTTCGCGAGACAACGTTGCCCTTGCGGAAACTGGAAGTTGATGCATAACAACGGTAGGCGTCTGGGGGTTGTGTTGGGTTGTATAAAAGGGTTGTCGCTTGTTGTCATAGCTACAATCTTCCTGTATGGCATAATATCCTACAATATTATGTGCATACCGACATAGCATATTTTATTTTCGCGCTGTTATGTAGATCCGAAGCATACGAGCAAGCTGGCGCAGAAGTTCTTCCAAGACAACAACGTCACGTGGTGGAAGACGCCTGCAGAATCGTCCGACATTAATCGATGACCTAGATGAACGCTACATCGCTACATCAGCCGTTTGTATAAAGTGATACCACAGTCAATTGAAGAACAGGGCAGCCCAGTGGATATTGATATCGGCGTTTCTGTCGCCTTGTTACTGTCTTTGACGCTCCGTTCTGTAGCTGACTGCCAAAGTACGGCAAGTACTTGTTTGGTACAGCACAGGCGACCCATCCTCGCCAATTATGTAACGGCTTATGGTCGACACTGTTATCCTGACTAGCGGACGCACGCGTCGCGGAGCGGCAGAAGAGGGAAAAGCTTGTATTGCCAACACATCTGGTGATTATGCATGGCGTAATATTTTATGATGAATTATGATAATGATGATAAACAGCGTTCGTGAAGCCCACTTCAGTTTTGGTGATCATTTCCCTCACCCTGATGCGCACTTGCAGCCTGGCCATTTCGCGCTTGCTGACATTTGTCCTCCAACCAATACGCGTCGACTGTGTGTCTGGGTACCGGCGCAGCTGCCTGGTTGCCTTGTTTGCGAAAGAACACGTTGACATTGTCGCGACTGTTCGGCAGTCGGTCTCAACAAAAGACGGCTGGAGTCGGCTGCTCATCACGAAGTGAGCCTAGCCAAAGCCACCTAGGTGCGCTACCGAACATCAGCCATCGTGTTAAAGCATTGGAAAGAGGAACTGATTAACTGCAAATCACACTGATAGAAAGCGGCGGGCAGCACCCGTTGGGCCCGAAATGATCACCCGTTGGCTTGCCACCTCGATTGCCGATGGCTGTATGTATCCATCTGTGCATGCTATCTGCTTCAATCTGATCGGATTTCATCTGCTAATGCGCAGGGACCCATATGTACGCCGATTTGAATTCGCGCGCAACGCGGCTCCGCTGCCACATTGTGCGCATGCTGACTGAATATTCTGCCAAGCAACGCTTGAGGTTGCTCGCGACTCCTGTATTGTGTTCAGTCCGCTCTGCGTTCAAGTCCGTCCATATATTGGGTGTATTCAGCTGCTCAACAGTCTGGCAGAGTTGGAGGGAGGAGTCTCACTGCTGCGGGCGGAGGTGCTGCTCCTCCATCGGGAGGTCGAACTGCGCGACCTTCATTCCCAGATCATTACCATAATCCAACAGAAGGCCACATGCCTCCAACAAGAAGAGCATGACATGCAAGAAATGGGAGCCAAAACTACAACTTGGCTACTACAACTACGCAAGGAATTTTGCAGCACAGCTTGGAATCTCATTGGAACTCAAAATGTAAATCCTTTCACAACTAGTCTATGCACCTATGACACTTTCTGACGCACAAAAGGCATGAGGGGTGGCAATCTACAGATGTCCGTGAGCTAGTGGTAAGTGCGTGGCTACTGCTGCAGACGCCTTCTGCAAGTGGGTCCTCACCACCCTGAGAAGGTCAGAGTGGCCAAGTCGAGATTGAGAGAGCTGCTGAGAGACAGCTCCATGCTAGAAGGCTTAGATCCGCTGGTGGATAGGCTGTGCTCCAGGGGCTCAATTAGCACTGGCACCTGAAGGCCGATACTCAGCCCACCCCCATCAGGGTGACCAAGGACAACTGACCCACACATTGGACCAAGACGCGAGTGGTCGCGATGACAAGCGAGAACCGCGACACCCCCCTAGACTTCATGCGGTCTCGAAGAGAACTTCCACTGGTCGGCTACTAGAGATCGCGTATGGGTAGAGGAAGAGCGCATTCTGGGGCGCATTGCGGAAGAACCTAGACGGATCAGCATACGACTTTTACAGATTAGCAATGCGACTAGAGACGCGATTGACAAGAAATTATACGCTCTTCTGGCTTCGATCGGTTGGCGCGCTCGGCACTTAGTATCAGCTGACAGCTGTCAGTAGGGACAGATCCTACCCAGTCTCCCAAGAGCGGAGGCTTCTCTCTCATCTCCACAGCCATGAGTTTGCGGCATGTAAGCCTTGCCTTATAATCGCGTCATTGTTACGTATTATATGTGTTATGTATGTCTTATTCTAGCATTTCTATTGTTTCATTAAAATTTTCCGTGTCAAACTCTCTGTAATATGTATTTCAGTCCTACTCTTACTCCACTGATATGTGGGCGGTGGGCGGCATAGTCCTTGAGCTGACGACCGGGAAGCAGTGGGAGGGGATGGTGCAGAGCTACCGGCACTTGGAGACGGACCAGCCTGGGGTGTTGGCGAGCTACAACCAGCCCGAGATCGACATCTACGTGGTCTGCCTTACGGACGACATGCTTCTGGGGAGCTTAGTCTCGGCCTGTCTCACGGTGCGCTATTCTGACTAGCTTTGTGTTCGTGTTGAGTTTTGAGTCAGTCAGTCGAATGTGATCCCCCCCCCCCCCCCTTGTCAGCTGGACCCCAAGAAGCGCCTGAGTGACAGAGACGACGGTCTGAAGGACCATTTTCTGAGCTCGCTCGACATCTATGGGATCATTACTCTGTCTCCCCCTCTGAGCTATAGTAGTGTGACCGAGCAATCGCCGGACATGGATATCTGCTAGGAGGTACCCCTCTGATCCCCCCCCCCCCCAAATCTGAGCTCTTCTGCCTCCCTCTTTCCCACTCAAGCGATTCTTTTGATTTCGCCGTTGTTTCTTCTCCCTTCCGTTTCTGTAATCCAGCTACAGCACCGCTTATATTGTGTGAGCTCCGCGGCATTCAGTTGTTCTGTTCTTATTCGAATTGTTCCACTATACACCTTTGACGCCTTGCCGCGTCTTGTAAACTGTTTCGCTCCCGACAAATTTCCCGAGGTGTCATTTGTGCAAACCCTTTGTCAAGCAGTTCGACGATCCTCAATCATCGGCAGATGCAAGGCGGCACTGTCTCTTCAAATGTGCGACGCGCCTTTCTCTGAGCGGGCGCGCGGCGCGCGGCACCGCTCTCTCAAAATTGCAAAAGGCCCGCTGGTGTCGTAATCGCAGCCAACGGAGTGGTCGTCGACCCTCCTTCCAAAACAGCGCCATTCGCGAGAAAGAACCTCTACAGTTTCTCTCAGAAGTCTGAGTTTTCAGCGTGCGTAGGTACCGTGAGTGAGTGCTTTAGCGCGCGTGTGTGGAGGTGAGGTACATTGTAGCTGCAGCGTGCGGCGCTGTCAAACAATTACCGAGTAGGTCAACTTGTTTAGTTCAAAGACAGAAAATGGCCCAAGTTCTGCTTGCGCACTCGAATGCCCTGTTCGTGAAGAAGACGGCCGTCCTACTGGCCGCGCTGGACAAGGAGAGGGACCCCGACGTGGCCCTCATGACCCGGCGGCTTCTCCAGGCGGTCGACTACGCCGTGGTCTGCTTCCTGTTCAAGGAGGCTTCGACCAAGCAGCGAGACGGTTAGTGATGTTTGAATTGTTTACATTTCTCAGTTATCGTATGCTTCTGTGCGTCACGGTCACGTGTTTGAATCCTGGACGTTGACTATCCTACAAACGGAGCACTCAAAGTTCAAGCACACATTAACATAACTATCGTATTAGAATAGAACACGTGACACACAAGTATCACAACAGCTTACATACCATCAAGTTTTAGATTTTGACATGGTTCATACTTCAGACGACAAGCGTTAGCTGAGTTATCGTATTTCTTCGAATAACCCCCCCCCCCCCCCCCCTTCCACGCCACCTTCCCCACCCCGTGCAAGAAGCGCCCTTTCTGGCTATATTACCTAGTACTTCTGTTGCTGAATTCCGATAGAGATGATGACAATGTTAATAATTTCAGCAACGACACTAATCTACAGGGGCCCAACTTTTTGGCTGTCTTGGAGAAAGTCAAGGGTCTGATAACCGTATGGTATGCCAAGAACCTCAAGGACGCCCAGGCCCTGTTGGGCCTTCTCAAGGCCTGGGGGGAGATTGCCGTCCTGATCGACAACACCATGTCGTCCGTTCAGTACAAAAAGACCTGGGACACCTGGATCACGAGTGGGTTTCGACCGCACCTGGTCACGACGCCCGGATTCAGCCCGTACACGGTGAGTCATTCCGCCGTCGACGTCGTCGTCGTCACTCATTGTTAATCGCTGTATACGCTACAGTGCACGAGTTGCTGCCGCAAGCAGCAACTGCACGTCTACGGGCTGACGGACGCGGTCGTCCACTGGGACAAGGCAAGGGCCACTGAGACCCTCGCCCAGCGAAGCGGGCTGCTGTCGAAGCGAAACGGGATCGAGGTCGTGTTCAACGAGTACTACGAGTATGGTTTCTGAAGTTCCCACCAAGGCAACGTTTTCTGAAGGTATTGTATTCTGAAGGTTTCGTTTCTTAAGGCGTCGTTTTCCGAATGTATTGTATTGTGAAGGTTTCGTTTCTTTTGGCATCGTTTTCTGTGGGTGTCGTGTTTCGCCGAGTTTCGCATCATGTTCTCTACTTGTGTCGTGTAGCACAGAACCATCAGAAGTCGTTGTGGGACGCACATGTGGCAAACGATGACTCAACACAATGGAGAATGTGACTAAATCTACGGAGATTTCGAATCTTTGGGCTACAGTAAGCGTCGTAGGGCACAGAACCATCAGAAGTCGTTGCAAGACGCACATGTGAGTGACAAACGATGACTCAACACAAACTGCCAGAGACTGCCTGGAGAAGTGAGCAGCCGTCGACTGACGCTTTGGGGGACTTTTGGTAGGCGAAGTGTTTCTCGAAGGCGAACAAGCTCCGGTATTAAAAAGTTGAGTTTGTATTCTGACTGACATTGCAAAGAGTTGCGTTCTTTCTGCAGAGAGTGCGAGAGTTCATCGCCCGCACGCTCCGCTTCATGAGCCCCCGCTTCGCAAGAGGGTATTGCTTAGCAATATTGATTTCGCCCGCGATTTGGCTTTTAGAGCGAGAATATCCCTCTTTCAAGCAACGTTTTTAAAAAAGTGACAAAAACTTGTAAAAGTTTTGGCAAACAATTGACAGAGCACAAAACAGCGCACTACGAGCAATCAAACCGTGTCGCACTTCTGCATGTAGCAAACAGCGCTGTTAAAATATCGAGAATGGCGTTTTCTGCGGTGCGTGCTTGCGTTATTGAAAAATTTATTGCTGCCGCGTGAAAGAACATGCCGAGAGCTTTCACCTGACGTGTCGATTGTTACTCTACGACGTAAGACGAGCGATTTAGAGCCGTTTTGTGCTTTTGCACATTCGAGTTACTGTAACTCGCGAAATTCAAACTTTTGAGTTTCGACCAATGGGAGAGCAAATGATCAGTGAGTCGGGAGCTGTCCAAAAAGCTCGAGATCGTCTTTCTACGACGCAAGTTGAGCGCGTTAGAGCGATTTCAGCGTCAAAATGACGAGAATGACGTTTTCCGCGGTGCGTGTTTGCGTACCTAATTGAAAAAACTTTAGCTGACGCATGTAAGAACACGTCGAGAGATTTCACCTGACGTGTCGATTGCTACTCTACGACGTAAGACGAGCGAGTTAGAGCCGTTTTGTGCTTTTGCACCTTCGAGTTACTGTAACTCGCAAAATTCAAACTTTTTAGTTGCGACCAGTGAGAGAACAAATGATCAGTGAGTCGGGAGCTATCCAAAAAGCTCGAAATCGTCTCTCTACAATTTAAGTTGAGCGCGCTAGAGCGATTTTAGCGTCAAAATGCCGAGAATGGCGTTTTCCGCGGTGCGTGTTTGCGTAATTGAAAACACTTTTGCAGACGCGTGAAAGAGTACGTCGAGAGCTTTCACCTGACGTGTCGAATGCCGCTCTACGACGTAACACGAGCGAGTTAGAGCCGTTTTGCGTTTTGACCTTCGGCTTACTGTAGCGCGCGCAATTCAAATTTTTGAATCTCGACTTCTCTTAGCGGAATGATCAGTGAGTCGAGACCTATCCGTAGAGCCCAAGATCGTCTCTCTACGTTTTTCCAACGCCGAGATCCGAGAGCGTTACGTACGCACGTACGTACGCACGTACGTACGCACGTACGTACACACGCACGCACGCACGCCGAGCTCTCGTATGGTGTCGCCCGCCTGAGGGCGGGCGAAAAAATCGCTCAATTCGTGGTCGTCAGCACACACGTAAGGAAACGTTCTTGGCCCCGTAGATTTCGGCGGGACGGTGAGCGGCCAACTGGTCAACGGCTGCCCGGAACCCCATCGCGCGCCCATTGATCTTTTCGACCTCGGTCTTGGCGATTCTCTGCTTTCTGTACATACTGAAAGCTGTACTGGTACGCTACTCAACTCGCGCAATGAGGAATTTTCGACAACCTCGGTATGAGCAGGCCTATTTCTTCGAGATGGCGATTAGTGACTTTGGGATGAAGCTCGGGCGCCTTCCAGAAGGAGGAAATGGGTGATCGGAAGGAGATTCTGCCACGCTGTTTCTTGAGGAACATGGGAGGGCGGGCCATGTTCCTCAGTTGGGCCTCTACAATCTCGCCGATCGTTGTCCCGGACAACAACTTGATTACCTTTTGCAGCATCTCCAGATTTATTTGGCCGCCCGGAAGGTCGGCCCCTAACAAGAGAAACTGAGCGTAATCGCGCGCCTACCATACTTCAAGCCTAAGCCGCACGATCGCATACCAGTGCCACACACACTGGCCAGAGTGCTGATCTTTTTCGCTTCGGATGTGGGCTGCACATCCCAATTTGCAAAGTAATTCATCTCAACTTAGTAGATAGAATATCGGCCGAATCAGTAGCGGTGATAAAGTCCGCAACGAAGAACTCAGAATTAGAGTGACGTGAAACACCGCGAGGCAGGGAGGGAGGGAGAAGGCCGGTCGACGGGCGGCTGTCTTTTATCTATCAGCGCGTTGGCTCGCTCGCGCGCTGACCCCTCCGAGAATAATGAAGTACCCTTCGCCCGCTTCATAGTTTGTGTGGAGTGTGCGAAGGAGGAAATTATTCAAAAACAGAAAGAATTCGTACAACTTTTGCCTACAACTCGACTTCTACAAAGTCTCACACAACACACTTTCACTTTCAAACACACCGTTTGGTCCTTCAATATCTCCTCAAGGGAGAATTCATTGGCTGCGCGCACAGATTGGGAAAGGGATGGGTGAATGGAAACTTCCACGTAGGGTAGTTCTTGTCGCCCGTACATACTGTACCTAGGTACATCCATTTGGAGTTCTCTGTCTAACGCAGTACAGTACTCAGAAACGGTGATTGTTCATAATCAGGTTTGACTTCTCATCATGACAACGCGCACATGCACAGCAGCGCCGGCGAGAGAGAGAAAGAGAATCACTTCAAGCCCTCACTTCAATCCATCAAGCATTCGAAACTAACTACATAGAGTGTTTGCACCTACGCGATTCGTCGCCGAAACAAAACTCATCCTAGATAGAGAGAGAGAGAGGCACACTATTATGTTGATGCACGAACAGCAAAACATGTGTTATGTATGTCTTCTATGTCCTCTATTGTGGGTGGCTCACCAACAATGTATGTACCTAGAAGAGCTCGTTGTCCATGAGCTCGTTGACAGTGCCTACTACTCGAAGTCGTCTTGGGAAGCGCTTGAAGCCGCCGACGACAGCTGCTCAATGATGATGTGCGAATGGGCCGGTAGCCTCTGCCCCTGTCTCGCGCGCAAACCAGCGACCTCGCCCCACGGGAAAATGAGCAGCTGCTCTTCCATGGAGATGCGGAACCGGATGTTTCTTCTCGAATCAGCCTGCACCACACCCTCAATGGAGCTGCGCCCGTGAGCGTCGCCAATCACGAGCGAGTGCCACGCTCGGATCTAAAGTAAGCCAAGCAGCCGAATCACAAATCGTTTAACACAGCGTTTATTGTGCAAAAGAAGGGTCAATGCTTTTCGTTCAAGTCGTTCCATTGCTTGGCACCGAAGACCTACACACTGACGTATGAAAATAGCGACGGAACGATGGGAAGCATTGTCAAGAGCAAGGGTTTTGTACAACAGACAGACGGGGAATTGAATAGCCAATTGATAGCAGACCTTGTGGGAGAAGGTGACCTGACACATTCAGTGCCAATCGCACAGCCGCCTCAAATTCAGCGCGATTTGAAAACTCTGACTTTGAGGCAGCGAGCTGTGACAAAGAAAATTGGGGTTGGTGAGAGAGAAAAGAGAATTGCAAACCCGTTTGATGACACGCGTTTGTATCCCCACGGTTCCTTTCGAATGTGGGAATAGGGGCATTGTTGAGTGTCCGAAAAGAATCGCCGTTGGCTACAGTGTATGACACTGCCACAGACTAGGTAAGGCATGCAGGTAACTGTCTGTCTCAAACTGCTGATAAGCGCAGCGACAGCTACAAGAACATTTACCATACGAACATATGTCACTGAACGAAGTTCGTATGAACAGCAGATCGTTTGCTGGCAGATTGATTTCTGTTCTACAGTTGGCAGTCGGGCATGGGTTGACAGTTGAAACTAATGGTTAACACTTTCGGCGTCCATATAGTTTACATCAATTGAAGGAAGGGGTTTGAAAATGTGACAGTCTTGTGAAAAGTTGACGTAATAGTGTGTTTGTTCCAACCGCTGCACTCACTACTCGTTCGTGCAGAAGCCCACTGCAGATGGCGCCTGCTGCCTTCCTAAGGAGATGTTACGACTTCCGAGGCCACAGAAGTGAAGGGAGGCTAGGGTTAGCCGAATCAGACCCGCACGAGAGAACGCTGACTGACATTTGTCCTCAATTGTTAGTTCAAGTGACAAGCTAGACGACATGCGTTGCACCATTACAAGCACGCAGAGGCTGCTTGGAGCAAGTCGTTCTAAACGGTGTCTTTAGTTTGGACATGAGTGAGAACAGCAGCGCTTCCCATGCGTTACAAGGGGCCCTGGATTCGTCTGCCATGACCCGGATGTGTCGACGCGGTTTGCCATGAAGATCGACCATGTCCGGTCTAACTGCAGCCCTGCGAATGACATGAGGACTCTCAAGAACTCGATTTAAAATGCCATAGGAACCAGCTGGGCGGCCGCCACAGTACAGCCGATTCTAGCCAATTGTGATTTGATTTGGGAGAATGACATTCTCAGTGCACTAGCCTTGTCTACTAGTGTGCAATGTTGGAGGACGCCTACCCACCTATGTACCTAGGCAGCGCAGAGACGTTGCAGGTATTCAGCAAGTGGGCCTGATTCATTTATCTGGGCTACAGCGTCGTCTGACACGAGCCTAAAAGTTGCTTGCCGCTTGAGCGGCCTTTGTGCTGTCTACATTGAGTTCGTGAGTCGTGCAATCGTGAAAGATGCATGGAGATTGAAAATGTCCATGTGCTCTGTTCGACCAATAAAATGCAGTTATGAAATTTCCGTACGGGGCCATTTCGGCGCCAAATTTGAAAACAGCGGATCAGCACCAGTGACACGATCAATACATTCTCGTAGTTGTGTTTGCGCCTCATCTTTATTTTGGTGAGTGTCAAATAATAGTATCAGTTGACAGTTAGCATCAAATAAAGTAGAGTCAATCGGTACTGTGTTGCGTTATTATTGGGAGCTGAATTTGCAACCGAAACGTGCCAGTTATGTATGTATGCAAGTTGTACGCAATAGCACAAAAAATCTGACTGAAACAGTCGCAATACAGACAAGCCGTACACTAGATCCACTTACTCATCAAGCAATATTAGCATAGGAAGCCAGTTTTGGGATTCGAGACGTTGGAAGGATACTGTAGGCGGGTTCCCTATGGATCATTCAGAGTCAACAAAAGCTTTTTGAGTAGGCCAGGCATGCGTCGCTCAGGTCCAACTGGTCATTCTTCGTCCATGAACACGCTATGGATGTCCGCCAACTCCGTGATCCCCTTCTGGAGCGTTGGGTGTGTGTAGGAGGGCAGGCAGCCCTTCCCCACATGTGGGATTACGTCGATGGCTACAGTCAGTGGACCGCCTTGGCCGCACCTGCAGACGTCGTCATCTGGGAGAGTTCCCCTCCTCTGGGAGGTCAGCCTTCCTCCTCCTTCTTCTCTTCTAAGCATCTGTTGAGACACTGCCAAGGAGTCATCTTCTCGCAGACGGCGTCGCCGCTGTTGGCCGCAAACGCCGTCAACGTCAGCTGGTTATGGCGGCGCCAGCCAGCAACTCTCCTCCCAGACCATCGTCACCACCAGCAGAGGCTGCCTCCCTTCTTTCCGCGACTTCCGGTCCAACCATTGAACAAAGGTGTTGTGCCGCCTCTTGCGCTTTTCTGCCTCTAGTCCCATTTTGATGATGTCGTCGATGGGGGCGAAGCGTTGTAGCACTTTTAGCACTTGCCTGGCACACTCAGTCTTCGTCCGAAAGCGTCCCAAGAACTGCTGTCTCATTTTGCGCCGCCATTCCGCGTTCGCGCGTTCCGAAAGCATTTGACTGACAACCTCGTGATGGCGGCGGCTGGCACGAAAGGCAGTGCAGCCTAGTTGTCGCTGCTTCAGTTTGCGGAGGCGAGCCGACAGCTTCTCTTTCTTGTCAGTGGACTTGTTCGAGCCAGAGACCCTTCCAGCCAGAGACGCAGGCGTCTCGGGCTGGAAGAGGCGATCTCGCGTCCAGATGAACGATGCGCTCTTTGACGGCATATAGTTGTCCCTGCTTCGCCGCCTCAATTGCCTCACAGTGGGTCACCTCATCCGCACTGCCTTTCTAGCCGGTCCGCTTGGGGCAATACAGGCGCTCATGTTTCCTCGCATCGCCCGCCCTCTGCTTCCACAGAGTAACAGAAATTAATCTTGGCCTGCCAACCTGGTGCTACCAACGTCAATGCTTCCACAGAGTGACAGAAATTAATCTTGGCCTGCCAACCTGGTGCTACCAACGTCAATGCTTCCACAGACTAACAGAAATTAATCTTGGCCTGTCAACCTGGTGCTACCAACGTCAATGCTTCCACAGAGTAACAGAAATTAATCTTGGCCTGCCAACCTGGTGCTACCAACGTCAATGCGTCCACAGAGTAACAGAAATTAATCTTGGCCTGCCAACCTGGTGCTACCAACGTCAATGCTTCCACAGAGTAACAGAAATTAATCTTGGCCTGCCAACCTGGTGCTACCAACGTCAATGCGTCCACAGAGTAACAGAAATTAATCTTGGCCTGCCAACCTGGTGCTACCAACGTCAATGCGTCCACAGAGTAACAGAAATTAATCTTGGCCTGCCAACCTGGTGCTACCAACGTCAATGCTTCCACAGAGTAACACAAATTAATCTTGGCCTGCCAACCTGGTGCTACCAACGTCAATGCGTCCACAGAGTAACAGAAATTAATCTTGGCCTGCCAACCTGGTGCTACCAACGTCAATGCGTCCACAGAGTAACAGAAATTAATCTTGGCCTGCCAACCTGGTGCTACCAACGTCAATGCTTCCACAGAGTAACAGAAATTAATCTTGGCCTGCCAACCTGGTGCTACCAACGTCAATGCGTCCACAGAGTAACAGAAATCAATCTTGGCCTGCCAACCTGGTGCTACCAACGTCAGTGCTTCCACAGAGTAACAGAAATTAATCTTGGCCTGCCAACCTGGTGCTACCAACGTCAATGCTTCCACAGAGTGACGGAAATAGTATTCGAAAACAGAATTCGTAGCAGGTTCAGTGGGTACGTCGCGAAACAATGAGAGATAACAGTAACAGACGTCTCCTTCGTCACAAACTCGTGGATTTGAGTACAGTAGTGCGCCATCTTCTTGCGATCAACCTAGTTCAGCTTGATGTGCGTCGTGCTTATGGTCACATTGAAATAATGGTAAAGTGTCATGGGGGTTCGTTAGGTTACCTATGCGCGCGATACCGCCATTGCGGAGCGGCAGCGAGAATATCAGGTTGAGAACTGGACGGCTTCTACCAACTTGTTTGCTAGCGAACTCCCTATGGCGCTGGTAGAAATACTCAGCGACATTCGTCGCCATCACGTAGCCGTTCAAAAGCTCCAAGTGGCGCACAAATGGCCCCGTGACAACTTCAGTCTCCCATATAAAGCCCTTCTAGCCATCGGGCAGGCCGTAGTGCACGTCCTGAGCGGCTCTGGAGAAGTTGGAGAAGTTTGCGGTTACGAAACAATTGGTAAACGAGGAACGCGGCAGCCTAAGTGCTTACCTACTTTCCGAGGACGAGTATCAACCAACAAGTAATGTATCACTACAGCATCACCGTTACATTTGCCTACAGCCGCCAGGACCTCTAGAATGGCGTAGTCGAACCGTGAGACAACCACGTCTCCGATCTTCAGCTGTTGTAGAGAGTGTTGCAGTTTTGTCAAGATCCCATACACTGTGTGGACCCAGTGCAGCTTTCTGCAGACAGGGAAATGACGTCATGCAGATCTATCTTGTCCCAGATCCCCCCAGGGGCTTGTTAAAGTTTTTGCGGTAAACTGTTGAGACTCCCCATCGTCTTCGAATTTCGTCGGAGCAGCTCGTCGTGGAGTGAGGTTCGCATCCCCTCTTGTCATCGGTTGATGCTGAGTGATTTGTCCACTTTGATTTTTCCATAAATCCTCCAATAAGCACCCCTCCAAAAATTTGACAAGTATCCTTATGTACTTACAGTACCATACGTGCTCGGACGCTTTCTGACACAAGATAGGGCTACATATCTATAACAGCACGTTTCCTGGACATATTGGGATGAGTTTCGCATAATCTGGCCTAATTAATTATACCTTAATTTAAGTGACTAGGGCTACCATTCTAGATCTCGGCCGCTTGATACAGAGATGATGATTGCACGGCAAAGTGGCCGAGTCGGTTAGCGCGTCGGGCCAAACGACCAATCGCGTCCTTGTGGCGCGTGCGGAGGGTGTTTCGATTCCCGCTGACTGACCCAATGGGATTTGCTGCGGCGAAAGTAGCTTTGATAGCATTTTCCACAGCCACTATGCCGGAGAGCGTACGTGTACTACTCGCTAGGGCGGGTCAGCGCTTATCGCTAAGGCGTCTTCGTTCAGAATGTGGCAGAGGAAGCCCCTAGGGGCCTCTTGAACAATCGAGGGGACTGCTGCCTGCATACTGACCGATCACGCTGATAGGCATGCTCTGACCCCGCCGCGTCTGGCTTGGTCGAGGTTCTTTACAGATGATCCGCCCCACCGCGGTGGATTACGGCCTGCGGGCTGTGTCGGATCGGTTCATCTATAAAAACTTAGGCAGACAGACAGACAGACAGATGAGACGAAAATCCCGATTTTGACATTTCGTTTATATTTTACTTCTAAATATCCCGAAGTTGGAACTTATTGAAACTCTAAAACTATGTCACAAGTTCTTATTGGCATATGGCCTTAGCCTTACCATTTCTGCGTTCAAATTCGTCAACAAAGACGTTCTGTTTTGTTGATTTATGGAATTTTGAAAAATAATCACGCATTTCAATCAAATTTCATATTTGCAAAATATTTCTCTTGCGTTACAAATTCTCCGCAGTCTGTAGTCTTTCCATTTCTGAAGAAATTTAGCCGCTATATCATCAGGTGAAAAGTCGATTTTCGACATTTCTATATTTTGATTGAAAATATCTCGAAATCGCAAATTTTAAAAACTGCGAAACTATGTCACAAATCCTTATTGGCGTACGACCTTTCCATTTCATTTAGGCATTTCCATTTAGGCGTATGACAAGTTAACCATACTGCACGCAAAGCAACCGTGAAAGTCAACGAAGGCGTTTTCAGCAGCGACAGAAAGCAACAGCGACGAACAAATTGATATGCTTACATGAGATTATCGTTTATAATGATGTCACGTGGTCGCGTGACACTCTGTGTGGCTGCGTGATTATCAGATAGACGTATTCGGCCATCGGAAGTGGACCTGCACCCGGTGTCCAGAACTGGGTCGCGGATGGTAGATTGGGTCATTGGGTCGTGGGATACTAATAGCCACAAAGGTTGTGGTCTCGCGCGGATCGTTATCTCTCCATCAATTGGTTTAAAAGAGCGCGATATACGGTAGCTCGCAATGTTGCATATTGCGTAATTGAATATTGCGTAAAGAATGTTGCATAGTTGACTAAAATATGCAACTTCTGAAGTGAATTATGCAACATTTGCACAGAATTATGCAACATACGCAACATTGATATGCAACTATTCAATATGCAACAACTACCCAATGGTGCATATTGCATAGTTGAATATGACTCTAATCTGCTGGCATAATGGCAGACGAGTTATAGCTACCTCATGTATCCCAAGCTTGAATATCCAAAAGTTTCACTTGGAAATTGTATTCAGCCCATGCGCGTCGACTGTCGGTGGATGTCGGATCGCTGGCCGAAGCCACCAAGAACCTGGCCTACTTGGCCATGACGCACCGCGTCGCCTGCTTCACCGACCCCGACTGGCCTGTGGCCGAGTACAACCAGGCCATCGGCAGCCAGGTCGCCGCCATGTCTGCCCCAGCTCAAGCCACTGCCGCCCACAAGCTGCTGCTGCACAAGGTCCGTGGATTGTGGGGAGTGGCCCACCAAAAGACCAAGAACAGCTTCGACTTCACGGGGGCCCGACCGTGGAGCAGCTCGGTCGGCTCAACCCTTCGGCCATGCTGCTGGATGACTCTTAGATGGATGCCGTGTTGTCCGGCCTGCGCAGCGGCTACTTCGATAGGCCCGAAGCCATCTGCGAGAAGACCCTCGTGCAAAGTTTCGTCATCGTTCGTATGTTGTTACCGACGTCTTCCAATCAATCAAGAGCGCCTTCCTCGGCCGACACATGTCTGTTGTCCGAGGAACACTGTTGTCTGTTGTCCGAGGAACTTTCCAACGTCTGCTGCTATGCGCTCTGAGCGTGCGCTTGCGTCCGAACAAACAGACACCGTAATCTGTTCAATCGCCGACGACGTGTGGCGAAAGAATCTGGCGGGGACATCAGACGTCGCATGAGGTCCACCCCAATTGCTCGGCGCTGTTTGGGCAACTCGCCGACGCCCCATGGTACTGTACTCACCAACCAGCTGTGAGAACGAGGGCAAAGAACAAACAATGAAACAACCACATGACTGCACACGAACTGCGTCACATCCAGCAGTGTCTGTTATTGAACTCGGTCGACGCTGCCGCCGCCGACGCCTCTTCCAACATGCAAATGAACTCGGCCCCCATCGCCCACGCCGCTTCCAACTGCGAATTGACAGAGACTGTAGATGAACTCGGCCGCTGCCGCCCACACCGCTTCCAACTGCGAAACGATAACGAGACAAAGATTTTAGCTGTCCTCCTCCGCAAGAGCTTTCATTTCGCTTTTCCACTCGTTCGAATTTTCTGCTTTGCTCGCGCTGTCTCATGCTTGGTAAGTACAAGTACGAGAATGGCTCAAGTCATTGGCGGCCTTTCCCACGCGACCATGCAAGAGAAGGAAGCGGCCATACTGGCCCTGCTTGGCAAGGAGGGCGACAATCGCATGAAGCTCACGGTGGGGAGACTGCTGCAGGCGACCCTGTACGAAGCCATCTCCTACCATTTCAAGGAGGCATGCGAGAAGCTGGCCCGAGGTTACCCAGTTATTTAAGAAGTAATTTAAAAAGAGCACTCGTGACCGCTGAGTTGAGACCTGCCGTTTGGTTGGCTAATAGTATTTCGAGATCGCAGTGCGTGGCCTCCCAGAGCGCAGAAGTGCCAGCTGTAGCCTGTGTTGCGGCGGCTGTAAAAGTGAACGTAAGAGGGGCCAAAGGAACATTGGGCATCATGTCTTCAACTTTCACCCTTCTAGCTTTGCTACAGATTATTGGCTAATGGGAGGCAGGTCCATCAACATAGCCGCTACGCGCGAAAATGGAGGTGGTTACTGCGAGGGTCGTAACTAATGACTGCAGTGGCGATTCAAGTTCATAGTTTGACATAACAAATCCAAGATATGTACCTACTGTGTGGAAAAATTTGGGCGTACTCGGTCATTGGCAACCCAAGAAATTCACAATTAAAATCGGGCCCGTTAGCTGAGACACCCTGTACTATGCGTGTGCTCATGTATCGTCGTCGTCTGTTGCATCGTCGAGTGAATTGAAGGTGTGTTGCGGTGTCGCTGGACTGTAATTGCGATAATGGCAACCGGCCTTTATCTTAAACGCCAGGAAACCAATGCGTCTTTCTCAGGTCGAGCCAGGAAAGACGTTACTAGGGTTGTCAACAAAAACTCCGAGTTAAAAAACTAAAAACTCTAAAAAACTAATTTTCAGTTTTTTAACCATGGAGGATTAAAAAACTCTGAATAAATAACTAAATTCAAATTAGTTTTTTAATTAAAAAACAAAGAATAACTCGAGGCTAGTTATTTAAATCTGTTAAAAAACTTAAATAGCTAAGCTCTAGTTATTTAAACTAGTTATTTAGTTTTTAGTTTTTTAACTAGTTTTTTAACAATGAAGTTTGGCCAGGCTGCCTATTATCTGCCATTAAAATCTTGCATTTCGTGGCACATGTTGTACCATTTCGATCATATTGGCACCGTTACAGTGCCCATTCACTCTCCTGACACTGTGTACAGAACATTTTGACAAGACACAACAGCACATTTTTGGGCCAAGTTCTTTCATGCCAGTTAAAAAACTAGTTTTTATAAAAAAACTACTCACGTTTTTTAATTGCTTGAAATTTAAAAAACTTAAATAACTATAAGCGAGTTTTTTAAATTTGGTAAAAAAATTTAAATAACTACCACCTAGTTTTTTAACTGGTTAAAAAACAAAAATTAACTCGTCGGGAGTTTTTGTTGACAACCCTAGACGTTACGAGGCTGCGTGCCTTATGAGAACGAAGATGTCGCATACCGTGGTTTGGCCACTGCCGCTCCCTCTCTCTCTCTCTTCTTTCCCAGGGCAGTAAGTTAATCAAACAACTGGGCGGCGCGCTCTTTTACGACAAAGTCCGAGAGAAAGATAAGACGCCAGACAGACGCGCGAGTTACAAAACTAGTTATGTAGTTAGCACTCGCCTACGATAGAAGGGTAGACGGTAGACAGTGTAGTGCCTGCCTATAGTGTTGCTCTAAACAGTAGGAAGTTCCGCACATTTCTATTTGGTAATGATTTCCTGAAATCTCTAAACCGCGCCGAGCTCTTGTCTGTGGTAGAAATTCAGTGATCGTTATAGTGAGTGCACGCTGTTTCGCCTCCGCGCTTTCTTGACTTTGTGGTATATACCCCTCTGCTTGCAGAGGCTAACGCCGTTCATGGTGTGCGGTTGATTCACAATGAACTTTTGACTTTTGATGATAGACACACAGCGAACAGCGTATGAGTACTGAGGAGCGGCATAAATTATAGATGCACCCATTTCCAAAATCTAGACTTGTCCCAGGTGTGATGGTGTGTGCAGGTGTGGCGGTCTTGTGTTGATTTGCAATGTGCGCACGCGCTGCCGGATTGACGCCTGTCGACATGCAGTTTACTGGACCAGCCAGCTGGCAGTTTTGTTTGTCTACCTTGGTCCGGCCGATCCACCTCACCCCCCCCCCCCCCCCCTCCCCTCCCGCGCACCCTTCTCTGTCATTACGCGTGCACCTGATTGGTCCGCTCATTGGGCGCGAGCCACGCCCACTCACTCCCCTTCTCGCCCTCCCTTCATCTCTTCCACTCACTCTCTCGCACCCTCAGTCTTCGTAGCTCGAGCCAATAAAGCCTACTACTGTACCACCTCAAAAATGAAGATCCTTCTCCCCGTCTGCCTTTTCGCCCTTCACGCCGCATCCCTGCCGCTCCACCGCAGAGGTGTATGTATGTATGTTTATTCCCCAGCGAACAATGAGATACAAAACGCACAGTGTAAAACGAGATAGAGAACGCGCTCATGAGTGAGTTCCTGGCGAGGATACTGTATGTAACAACCTGAGTCAGTAATAAGCTATGGACGGGGAGCCCCCCACTCACGCCGACGCATGCTCACAAGGCACAGACATGCACGCTATTGGGCCAGGACAGGTGACGCCACCAGTGGGCGATTTTACACCCTGACCTGGGTAAAAGAAGAAAGGTTTTCCTTTTGAAGTCTGTATTTGAAGGAATTGAGAGTACGAGCCGAAATAGTGTGTTGAGAGAGACTGTTCCAAGCGTTGACGATACGGTTTGCAAAGGAGTGTTTACGGCACAGTGTTTTCCAGCGCTCCGGTACCAATTGTAGCGAATGGGAGCGCGACCGGTAGGCGGTTTGGGAGCGGCGGAAGAAGGCGTCAAAGTCAAGATCGGTCAAGCCCCGGGCCATTTTATAGACCATTATGAGGTCTGCGTGCAGGCGCCGCAGGTCTAGAGGCTCCAGACCTGTGGCCACAAGGCGCTCCTCATAGCCAAGGGCTCCTAGGCCAGGCAGGCGGCGCGTGAAGCGCCTCTGGACCGACTCCAAAGCCTCGACGTCCTCTTTGAGCTGCGGGTTCCACACCGGGGAGGCGTATTCCAGCGCACTGCGGACGAAAACCTTGAACAGCTGACACAGAAAGGCCGGATTTCTATTGTGGAAGCTGTTGAACAGCATGTTAACCTTCCTGCTGGCTTGATTGACTGCAGAACGAATATGCTCGTGAAAACGCATGTCCGAGCCAACTGTAACTCCTAAGTCCCGTGCACTCGTAACACTTTTGAGCGCCGTTCCACTGAGTCGATATTCGGCTTGACAGTTTTTGCGGGGACCCAAGTGAAGAATGATGCACTTGGATAGCGCCAACCTAAGTTCGTTGGAAGCAGCCCACTGGGCCACTGCGTTAAGTCCCATTTGAAGCACCTCACGATTGGCTGCTGAGTCGGCAACAAAGTACAGTTTGCAGTCGTCAGCAAATAATTTCACATGTACCCCCTGTGTGATGGCCGGAAGGTCGTTTATAAAGAGGAGAAGTAGCGGAGGACCGAGTACACTGCCCTGCGGTACTCCGGAAGTGACATGCGCGTAGCCAGACAGAGTACTGCCCACCCGCACCCGCTGACGGCGCCCAGACAGCCAGGCCTCGACCCAGGCCAGCACACGACCCCGGATACCATAGGCGTTGAGCTTGGACAGTAGCTTTGTGTGGGACACAGTGTCAAAGGCTCGACTGACGTCAAGATAGGCGACGTCAAGGGGTGTGGAATTGTTCAGTTCTCTTGTCCAGTCATCGCAGCACTCCAGAAGTTGCGTGACAGTGCTCCTCTTGCTGCGGAAGCCGTGCTGCGCTGCAGAGATAAGGCTTTCCCTATGAAGGTGATCAAAGAGTGCCGCCTTGACCAGCTTTTCGAGGACCCGACAGACTGTGCTTGTGATGGAGATGGGATGGTAGTTGGCCGGCTGCGAGGCGTCTCCCTTCTTGAAGATAGGTGTCACGTTGGCTGAGAGCCAGTCGGCAGGGAGCCGCCCACTCTGCAGGGAAGAGCGGAAGATGAGCGAGAGAGGGAGTGCTAGAGGGCAAGCGAGCCGTTTGAGGAACAACTGGGGCAGACCGTCAGGCCCAGAGGAGAGCTTGTTAGGCAGCGCGCATAGCATCTTGAACACATCGAAGGGTTCGATCGGCAGCCACTCAAACTCTGCGTGTGGTGATGGGTTGTCTGCCGCTGTGACTGGGACACCATTGTTCGTCGTGAAAACAGAAGAGAACTGCTGATTGAGTGCGTCAGCCTTGGCCTCGTCGTCAGTGCAGAGTCGGCCCCTTTGATCAGAGGGCAATAAGCGTTCTATGACCCAATGACCCCATGACCCAATCTATGACCCAGATTCAAATCTTCGTATTACAGTAATCCCAAAGTGTAAAGTACATAACGGCGGTTACGGCAAGTGACAAATCGCACCAAAATGACACCGAGTTGAATCATGACTTGTTTCGAAAGTGTCCAGCCATTTTGAGTCAAGATTTGAGATCATCAGGCAAAACTGACAAGCTTTAGACTGTTCTAGTGTAGATGCCACAGATCCTTGAAGCTTTGCTTGAAGTTTGAAAAGTAGGAAGTTGCTTGTCACAGTGTTTGGCACTCCGCCGCTTGAAAAGCGAAGGAGCGCTATAGGAGCGGTAAGGCCTACAGTTAACATAACACGTGCTAGCGCTCGCTACGAAGCACCTAGGGGGCCAAATTTTTTTGAAAAGATTGCTTATGACGACGCGCAGCGTGCTCGGGGGGTGAAAAAATTTCGGCCGTGGAAGAATTTTGGGAAAATTCAAAAATTCGAATTTTTGCTAATTCAAAAAAATATTCACGCCATAACTTTCGCAAAAGTGCATCGAATTTGGTGATTTTTGGATATGTTGTAGGCCTTAGGGTCCTCTTCAGAACCAGACCGGACTCGGCTCTCTAGGTGGTCCGACGCGGGAGTACGGTAGAAAACTCAAAATTTTGAATTTTCCGACATTTAAAAATCATGACTTCCTAATAATAATAGTCCAGAAATTTCCCAAACAGTAAAAAGTTGCAAAATTAGTGATAGTTTTGCCTGTGGTGCTATTTTTAGCAATTGTGAGTCATTTTGGCACAATTGCCTTCAAAATTAAGCAACACTAAGCATATTTGGCAATTTTGGTCAATTTTTTGCAGTCTTTGGGGGGTCTCCAAGAACGCGATTCTTGTTCTTGTTACCACCTTTCACCAAATCTTAGTATAACTCTTCCCCCTAGGACGACCAATGACACCTACATGGTTTAGAATTTTGACCATTTGTCAAAAAGATCGTTCTGCCCCTAGCCCCTAGATCCTTATTCGGACATGAGAAGTGTTTGGACAACGACCTTCTCAGAGCTCGCAAATCATTGTATTGGGTATAAAATTGAAAAAGTTTGGGCAACGGGTACTGTCCAAATGTCTGGACTTGCTTCATGTCCAAATATCTAGCTTCAAAATACTGTGCCAAGCAAACTTCCTACTTTTCAAACTTCAAGCAAAGCTTCAACGATCTGTGGCATCAACACTAAAACACTCTAAAGCTTGTCAGTTTTGCCTGATGATCTCAAATCTTGACTCAAAATGGCTTGATACTTTCGAAACAAGTCATGATTGAAGTCGGTGTCATTTTGGTGCGATTTGCCACTTGCCGTAACTGCCGTTATGTACTTTACACTTGGGATTACTGTAATACGAAGATTTGAATCTGGGTCATAGATTGGGTCATGGGGTCATTGGGTCATAGAACGCTTATTGCCGATCAGAGAGCGCTGGGATCAGAGGAGTGCCGTTGAGGCGGGAGACAAAGCGCCGGTCATTCATCCCCTCCACAATGGCATCCTCGTTTCTCCTGCGGTCTCGACGTATAGCTGCTCGTGCGCGGTTGTTGGCGTCCCTCCATGCCTCCTTGTCTCGCTGGTTGCCCGTCCGTTGGGCCCGCCGGTGTAACTGCTTTTGTTTGGTCATCAACTTGACAGTTTCCCTGCTACGGGGGCCCTCTCTTGGAGAGGCCGCCCCCCTAGTGAGGGGAACGAAACGCCGTATTGCCTCGTTTACAATGGCCATAAAAGCCATCCACTTCTCATCGACACTCGTGCACCAGCCCAAAAGCACTGCCCAATCATGCCTCTCCAGAAATGCCTCAAGTGCATCATAGTCGGCTTTGCGAAAGTCTCTACGCGGCGGCACAGGGGGTGGGGGCACTAAAGGTATGCCCGTTTGACACACGACCATAGAATGGTCGCTCTTAATAGCCGCAGGAAGAACAACAGTTGAGACAACGATGCCGTCCTGATTTGAAAAGGCCAGATCGAGTATGTTTCTGCCCCGAGTGGGCACTTGGACATGTTGCACATAGCCTGCCCGAAGGCAGAATTGAAGGAAGTCTCTCTCAACACACGTTGACCTAGGGGAGGGGGAGTAGGTGGTCCAATTAATACCAGGCAGGTTGAAATCGCCCACTATTATGGCAGCGACCCCCACCGGCGTCAGCGCGCGCAAATGAGTGACAAGCGAGCCCGCGTCTGTGGCAGAGGGGGGCCGATAGACGGAGATAACGCGCACACACTTTCTAACACCTGTGTCAAAATGCAGGTCGACAGCAATGCATTCAAAATCGCGGCAATTTGTTGGAGTAACACTTGGAACCCAATTCACACCACGTGGTATAAACATGAGGCTACCACCTCCTTGCCTATCAACCCTATCAGTACGAATAATCTCATGCGACGTGCCAAATACGGATGAGGGCGTTTCTACAGTAAGCCACGACTCGGAAACTGCTACAATGGAGTTAGCGTATAGAGAAGACAATAGCCCTACAAGCTCGTCTACTTTGGAGCAGATAGACTGCGCGTTGAGATAGACAATTTCAAGACGATCATGTGTGACTACGCTGTGGCTTAGTGGTTTAACGCACCCATACTGGGAGTGACGGACGAGCTGGCAGTAGTAGCGGCAGCAGCGCTGGCCGGAGAGTGGAGAATGGGGGTTTGCAGGAGTGGCTGTCGGTGGGGCTCCTCCAGGACTTCCGCGGGCAGGGGGAAGTGGGCCGAGGGGTCGTTCTTGTCGAAGATCTTCTCGTTGCGGACCACCAGGTGGCGGCCGGCGTTCTCAGGCTGCTCCTGCAGACTCTTCTTCCACTTGCGCAGGGAGAAGTCCAGCTTCCTCTGCTGCTCCGTCAAGTCATGGCGCAGGAAGACCCTGGCAGGCAGTCGGAAGGTGGTGGTGAACAGAGATAAACTAAATTTCCGCGGCTTCTGTTGTTTGCCGCGTTTCCAATTCTGTTACGTTGTTGTACTGTATTAGTACTATAGCACGGTACACATACCTAAAGTCTGTTCTGAAGTACACTAACATTGTAGCGTAGTGCATTACAAGGGAGGTGGGAGGGGGGGGGGGCATCGCCCAAAGTAGCCATCGCTTATCGCTCTGATCTCACTGTTGATCGTGTTTCGAGGTCATTCTCTGACACTTGTCTTCTAACCCCGGCTTCCACAATCCTCCACTCGCACGAAAGAACTTGCGTATGGGCAATTCAATATAAAGATGCCCCAAAGGGCAGTAAAACTTGTGTTTGACTGGCAAATACATGGAATACGGATACGCACACCAATATGCCAAAGAAAGCGAGAGGCGTTAGCCGCGCCTTTTCACGGAGCATATGTTTACCCTGCCCGATTAACTTGCGGGCCATTTGGCAGTTCCTCTCCTTCCTTCTCCTTTTGTTTCGGCCCGCTTGTGGGGAAATAAACGACGCGGTCACTTCCAAGGCGGCAAAATGATTGATTGGTTGGGGCCCTGCAGTGAACGGCGCGGCGCGGCGCGGCGCGACCACCGAGCCCGTTCATGCGAAGAGAAGGGGGGGGGGGGGGGGGGGGGGGGGGGGGGGGGGGGGTGGGAGGAAGGACCGAAAGTAGGTAGAGCGGCTTGGAGGGGACGCATTGAGGGAGGGTAAACAGTCTTGGGGGATGCAGAGGCGACTATTTAGCAATGGCAGAAAGTGTTCGCGGGTTTGGTCAGCCCATCAGAGGCATCCCTGGATGACACCACTGGCGACGAAGAAGTGTCTGGAGAAGGAAGTGACTCTAAGCCTACCCCAAGTGAGCTACATACTACCGAAAAGCGGCAGGCCGGTCGACGTGAAGCCGACAGCGAGCAGCCAGTTCTTGGTGGGCCAATTGCAGGTTTGTGTCAGCAGCGAGGCGAATCTCAGTGACGTCCGCCAAGTGACTTTTGAGCTTGCACCTAAACTTGACCGCGTGCGCTCTCGAAATTTCAATTCTGCAAATCTGTGCAACTCCGCCTGTCAGAAATTCTCATTGGCATATGTACATATTACATACAGGATTAGCCGCTTAGTATTAATACTATAGGATGCCGTAGATAGACAGTAGATAGATTGTAGTACGTAACGTACCTCTTTGAAGGTCTACGATGGGCGAAGAGGAGGACAGGCCATTTTCGTTGTACATCGCTCCGACTCCTCCGCATCTTTATGAAGAGGAGGAGGAGGAGGAGAGAGAGGAAGAGAAGAAGGCGGAGGAGGAGAAGAAGAGAGAGGAAGAGAAGAAGGAGATGGGATGGAGAACGAGGAGGAGGCTGATGGCTGCATCGATTTAGCTCTCTCTTAGTGCGTCAACTTAGCAAAAGTTATGTTCCAAAGTCGGACGCATGCGTACACAACACAGTACCTGAGTGGTCGCAGAGATGGTCAGACAGAAAAGGCACGCAGGCAAACGTTTCATGGCGTAGCGTCGGTGCGCCAACGGCAAACAGGGCAAGCCGCCCTAGCCTGCTGCTCACGCTCCTTCATCTCACTGATCCACCTGGCGGCCTCATTCACTTCCTCTACCCGATGCGCCATGTCCTCCTGCACCCGCCGGGCAGCCTCGGTGGCGCGGCGGGCCTTCTCCTGCCGCATGCGGTCGGCCACTTTGTTGACCTCCTCTACTCGCCGGCGCATGTTGATCTCCTCGTTGCGCCGCGTGGCTAGCTCCATCGCCTTGCGCTCGGCCCTACAAGTTTACGGTACATTAGCACTTGTATGTTCCTGAATACACCAAAACAATGACAATCATAAGAATAATTCGTTGGAAAGGAATTCGAACAATAACTATTCAGTATAACGTCATTCAGCTACAACAAGCTGTTTTAAAAAAGTTGAGTTGTTTTATTAATACAGAGTGGTTTGTGAGTGTTTTAAAGTGGAAGAGTAAAAGAGTGGATACTTTTGTAAAGTATTTCGAAGCCTTTCCGATATGACGCGCGCCTGCCCGGAGTCCACTATTCATGCGCTACTTCTGACACGCTCCTTTCTGAGGGGTTCTTGCAGCGCAACATTGGGATCGCCCGGGATTAATTTTTTGAGCAAGACACACGCATTTCTAAGTGGTTGTTGCAAGGCAACATTGGGATCGCCCGGGATTAATTTTGTTAGCAGGCAAAGTTGTTCGTAAGACAAGGGTTTAAAAAACAAAAGTATTTCTTTAGGAATGACCGTTCAACAACTGCCTCAACGTAAGCTTTCAAACGGTCGAACGAATGCCGCTCTACAACGTCAGACGAGCGAGTTAGGGCCGATTTGCTGTTTGAACCTTTGAGTTACTGTAGCTCGCGAAATTCAAACTTTCGAATCTCGACTTCTCTTAACGGGATGATCAGTGTGCCGAAACCTATTCAACAAACTCAAGATCGTCTCTCTACGACGGAAGACGAGCGAGTTTTAGAAGTTTCGCGTTTTAAACCTTTGGGTTACTGTAGCTCCCGAAATTCAAAGTTTTGAGTTTCGACCAATAGAAGAACAAATGATCAGTGAGTCAAGAGCTATCCGACCAACCCAAGGTCGTCTCCCTACGACGCACGCTGAGCGAGTTAGAGCGATTTCTATGCTAAAAATGCGAGAATGTCGCTTTTCGTGTTGCGTGTTTGCGTAATTAAGAAAAATTTTAATGCCAAACGAAAGAGCGCGTCGAGACCTTTTAGTTGACCTATCGGACGCCGCTCTACGACGTAAGACGAGCGTGTTAGAGCCGTTTTGCGTTTTGGACCCTCGGGTTACTGTAGCGCGCGCAATTCAAAATTTAGGATTTCGCGTTCTCTTAACGGAATTATCAGTGTGCCAAAATCTATTCAACGAACTCAAGATCGTCTCTCTATGACGGAAGACGAGCGAGTTAGATAAGTTTCGCGATTTGATCTTTTGGGTTACTGTAGCTCCCGAAATTCAAACTTTTGAGTTTCGACCAATAGAGGAACAAATGATCAGTGAGTCGAGAGCTATCCAACCAACCCAAGATCGTCTCCCTACGACGCACGCTGAGCGAGTTAGAGCGATTTCTGCGTTAAAAACGCGAGAATGTCGCTTTTCGTGTTGCGTGTTTGCGTAATTAAGAAACTTTTTTATGCCAAGCAAAAGCGCACGTCGACACCTTTCAGTTGACCTATCGCACGCCGCTCTACGACGTAAGACGAGCGAGTAATAGCCGTTTTCAGTTTGAACCTTCGGGTTACTGTAGCGCGCGCAATTCAAACTTTTGAAACTCGAAACTGTGCTCGCAAAGCTCAGTGAGTCAAGACCTATCCATAAAGCCCAAGATCTCCTTCCTACGACTTTCCAACGGCGAGATCTGAGAGCGTGACGAACGGACGCACGAACGCACGCACGGACGATAAGCTCTCGTAGGGGTTCGCCCGGCTGAGGCCGGGCGAAAAAATGACTGCTTCACTACTCACGCTGGAGGCGCCATTCCGTCAAAGCACAGCCCGACAAAATTGCTCCAAAAGAGCCGGGGCCTGGGCATCTCCTTGTTGAACCACACCGACTACATGTAGTCGAGTAGGGCGTCCTGCCAAAACCCCTGCCTCATGATGTCAATGATCCATTCGAACGGGTCGCGCCGCTCGTCGTGGTTGCCGTCCTCCATCTGTACTAATCAGGATCGACGGAACAAGGACCTGAATCGACCACTCTTAGCCGATTTCTCAGAACGCAACTCAAAACTAGTACATATTTAGACGCGCCACAGTATAGAGGTTGTGCATGGCAGACACTCTAACCACGCTCTGCCCCTCAGAATCAGTTTGGGCTCAGTCGAATTGCAATCGAAGATTGATGAATCGCCGAACAGAATCGAGCGTGTAATAGTGAGACAAGATAATTGCAGCATTATTCGCAGCCGGTCGCGAAGCCGTCTGCCGCCCGGAAGACGCGCCCTCCTCCAATCTGATATTGATGCTCGACATTACATACGACGCTCGATCGACACAAAGAACTCCCTCTCATTCGTGCGTATATGCGTTGCTGCGTGGGCGCCCGTCAGTATATGACAAAGAATGAAAACGACAGGGAATGAGCCGAAATCGTCCTTCCTTCTCCGCTATCGTCCGTCGGCGCCCGCGTTGCAACGGGGTAATCGACTGCTCCATATTTCGAAGGCGCCCCTTCCAACCGCTCGTCTTCAAGCCACGATTTCTCAACATGCGCCCACCGGCGCGACAACATTTTCAACGGCGGCGCGACAACATTTTCAACAGAGGCCCAACAGGGGCGCGCGAAACAAAGGCAACTCAACGTCACGACAACACTTCAACAGAGCCCACAAAGGGCGAAAACAGCTCAACGACGCGCGAAAACAACACTCAAAATCGAAATCCTAATCGATCTCGTCTATGACCAGACTGGTGGCCGGGATCACGCTTTCTCTTCCCTTGATGCGCCCAACACGTTAGTTAGGAAGCACTCAAATCACGCTAATTAGTTAAGTTCCACACTCACGTTGGCTCAAACAAAGAATTCTGTTCAAACCGATTACAATTCAGAGTTGAAACGCTCCCAATGACGCCAGCGAGACCAATAAGAACCTCTACAAACCAGGATAAGTACTGCACGACTCAGAATTGGTCACTCTGTGTTATGTAGATACTCGAATCGGTCACTAGCCATGGTTATAAGCAAGCGCGATTTCCGTCCACGCTTGACACGGTGTCCGAGACAGGATACTGTGTTTAGGACCTGCTTAGGAGCGCGACACCCCCTCTTACAACCCAATTCAATCTACAAACCCATAACAAAAATTGTAGAAAATCGTTCTCGAAGGCTCTCTCAAAGATTCTCTAAAAGACTCTTCTAAAGACTCTCTCGAAGACTCTCTAGAAGAACCGCTCCAGTTCTGCGCCGTCGGTCTCCTCCAGTCCACAGCCTTTCGACAAGCTGTTCATCGCTCCCATCGCTGTCAGCCCAGCATCGCTAGCCCTGCGACACGACTACCTACACGAGCAACATGCTGCCCCAACTGAGCTCGATCTCCCACAACAAAGAAAACTTTATCCTAACGGGCAAGGTAATCACTGAAATTTGCATTGGCGGAACCACCCGAGGATCGCCATCTATTGTAAATACCCAAGTGCAGAAAGATGACGCCAACATTCTATTCGACAGCGGTTGTTCTGAGTCATGAGCTATGCCCATTACCTCAAACTACAACATAGCCCACACTACACCTACAATCTATTAAAATCTACATCTGCAAAAATTTTCTTTTGTGTTGCAAATTATTCGCGGTCTATGCCCTTGCCATTTCTCAAGAAATTTCCTCGCTAACTTATCAGATGAAGAAGTCGATTTTTGACATTTCAATACTTTGATCGCAAATATCTCGAAATTGCAAACACAAACAACTTTATGGGTGTGTCACAAAATCTCACTGTGCACCAGTGAGATTTCGCCACAATGTACCCTAAATACCCTGGAAATACTACAACAACAACATATACTAAATGGACGACTTTTTGCCTACAAAACAATTGCGAGTTGGCCTCAACACCGTCTACTAATATGGATTTGGTCGTTTCGCCGAAAGCGGTGTTTAGTTTCAACTTTGCCAGTCGTCGTAAAGATTTGGTCTGGTAGTCAACGACAGGGCTTCCACAAAGTGAAACGATTTGGCCTGGTAGTCAGCGACAGGGGTCTTGCATAAACATTCCTGGATGACAGCATTAAGGGAAATGCAATTAGTCCGTCTGGTCGAAGCAATCTGTCTTGACTGACACTTGTCCTCCGCCATCAAGGGACCGTGCGTGCACTGCTACCGTATTGCGCAATGCATGCCCTAGCGTGCATTGGTGCTGCAAACAAACCACCACGGCACCATGAACCAAAAGTGAACGCTACCTGCGATGCGGAAGCCGTGAGGTGGAAAGAGTCGTTTGCTGTAGCCACTTCCACGGAATGGTGCGTGGGAGACTCCAGCAGAAAAGAGAGGAACTTCCAATACTGGAAGAATTTGGTCTGCAATCGAAGCCGGAAGAATATATAATAATAATAATAATAATAAGATATAAATCAGAGCACAACTCCAGCAAGAGGGAGGCGTGCTGGAGTACTCTGAGAGTCCCTTCACTGTCTGCTTTCAAACGCCACTCATGCAAAGAGTGGCCCAGCTGCCAGAGGCGGCGGAGATGGTCTTTTGCGATTCCACAGCGTCGTGCGACGACCTGCACCATTCCATGATGCTGATGCTGACGCCGACGCAGTTCGGCGCCCTGATACGAGAGATATGTGATATGCAGTTTGGCGCCCCGATACGAGAGATATGTGATATGCAGTTTGGCGCCCTGATACGAGAGATATGTGATATGCCGTTCGACGCCCTGATATGTGAATGATACAAGAGATCTCTGTCACGCTCCTCTGCTCTCGCCACTGCCCACTGGTCATATTTCGTTGCTGCTTTGTGTAACGGTTTCGCTGGCGCTCCCAGGAGTAGATTGAGGTAGCGCACTTTGAATGAGGTGCCCTTCGCCCGCGACATAGTTTGTGTGTGAAATGTGCGAACGAGGTAATTATTCAAAAACGGAAAGATTTCGTACAACTCTTGCACACAACTAGACTTCTTCAAAGTTTCCTTGGGGCGAGTTACAGAAGCCGAAGCCCTCCTTGCAGCGAGCCACCTCCCTTGTCTCGCCCTAGCGGCCGGGCCCTTTGCACATCGGGCCCCTTGTCCACTCACCAGCGCAGACGGCCGTTTAAACCGAACAGTGCAACTGATATTTGCCCTCTAGACGGACCCAGTCTCTCTAAAAGGCTAAAACTGGCAGTGCTGCTGTTACGGAACCATTTACTATGTATGTTGAACAGAATTGAGCACCCAAGGTCGATAGTGCCGAACACGGAAGGAAAAAATTGGATCGGATGGGACCCATTTTGGCGCCAAATTTCAAAAATTCGCGATTTTTGGCCCCGGGTCGACTTTGACGGGCTGCTGTGCGAGCTAGGTATCAGCTAGGGCTGCGAGACCGCTTTTGTTGCTCCTTCCCAGATGTCCTCTATCGAATAAGCTACTGTATGCTTAGGCTCGCCCTGCGCCCACCGTGCACAAGAGTCAGTCGGCGTCGCAGTCTGGCGGGTCGCGCTAAGCCTCAGCTGAGATCCGACAGGCGCGACGCTGACCGAGTTTTAGTGCAAACGATAAGTGGAGTGGACACTCCGCCAGGTAAACGGCGTCGTAAACATCGGTAAACATCAGGTAAACGGCGTCGTATCATGCCGATAACATGTAGCAAACGCGGCGATATCACTGAGCTTTAGATCAGTTGTACTGACAACCGTGTTGTGGGGGTAGCTGCACTTGGTATTAAGGTACACGTTCTCAAGACACTTTCTCCAGATGCGGCTAACGATGTGTACAAAGTTTACTATACTGTTGACCAAAATTTGACGGACACAAGTATAGGTTGAACTTTTTACACACACAGCTTGTTGTTCCGTGAACCCCGAATCTTCTGCGCCGGCAAAAACATTGCGATGTCGTCGGCCGGAGGCGACGACGCGCTGAGCGAATCGAACGCGAAGAGGGGACTGGGCCTCAATTTGATTTCGTCCCTGAACGACTCCAGTTCGTAGTTGCAGGAAGACGACATTCCGAAGTACTCCCGTAAAACCAGCTAAGCTGCGTCGGTAGGCGGCGTAGCCGTCGTTGCGACGTCGTCCTGTCATCCGTGCCATAGGTCGCTTATCAGAACATACATACTTCAGAGCAAAGGTGATGGTCACCACAAGAGAAGACAGGCCAGTCAACCACATACAGAGTGTGGCCATTTGGGACTTGCGTCGTTGCCTGCAAGTGAACAAGTCTCTTTTAAAAAGCGGAGTGGTTTTGAGCTTTGAATTTTTACTGAGATTGTAGCAAGGCGCTTTCCGGTTTCGTGCAGCGTCTTTGACTCTCCTCGCGACTACACTTTTTGGAGTGGTCTTGCTACGCAACATTGGTATCGCTCGGGTTTAATTCTTTACACCAAGAAAATCATTTTTTCAGACTAAATTTAAACAAAAACACAGGAATCTAACGCAAAACTACAGGTTAAATGTGAGCATGATTTGATGCTGGCTTGCAGTGAGCTCTTCAGCGATGTCAAGATCGGTCCTCTGCAACGCACGAGTGCCAAGATATAACAAACCAAAGTCTGCAGTTTCCATCGCATTTTGGTTACTGTAGCCCTCTCATTGACCTTTTGAAACTTTTTGTAGTCGGATTCTTGCTCAGGAGGTCGAGCGCTTCATTTTGATATGCGATTCGACTAGGTTCGATGAAGTTTTGACTTCTCGCGGACATTACTTCGGGATACTGTAGCGCGCAATTTTTAAAACTTGTTATTATTTCGACGTCACGGTTCGCGAGAGTAGTCCGAGGGCTACCAGTCGATGTGTCGAACTCAACCCAGCGACGTCAGACAAGCGAGTTATTAAGCCCGAAGCAAGCGTGTCGTTTCCAGTTTTGGCGCGTTTTGGTTACTGTAGCTCTCTGTTTAAACTTTTAAAACTTTTTGTTGTCGGATTCGTGCTCAGCAGCTCAAGCGCTTCACTTTGATATGCGATTTGACTAGCTTCGGTCAACTTTTGTCTTGAAACGGACTCCACTTTGGGATACTGTAGCGCACGAGTTTGAAAACGTATTTCAGTTTTGAACACTCAGATGGCGAGAGTGGTCTGAGGGCTACCCGTCGATGTGTCGAACTCAACACAGCGATGTCAGACGAGCGAGTTATTAAGCCCGAAGCAAGCGTGTCGTTTCCAGTTTTCGACGCGTTTTGGTTACTGTAGCTCTCTGTTTAAACTTTTGAAACTTTTTGTTGTCGGATTCGTGCTCAGGAGCTCGAGCGCTTCACTTTGATATGCGATTTGACTAGCTTCGGCCAACTTTTGTGTTAAAATGGACCCCACTTTGGGATACTGTAGCGCGCGAGTTTGAAAACTTATTTTGGTTTCGACTACTCAGATGGCGAGAGGAGTCCTCAGGCTACTCGACGATGTCTCAAACTCCACCCTACGACGTCAGTCGAGCGAGTTATTAAGCCCGAAGCGAGCGTGACGAACGAACGTACGTACGTACGTACGTACGTACGCACGCACGCCGAGCTCTTGATAGGGTTCGCTCGGCTGAGGCCGAGCGAAAAAACGCCACCTCAGACGAATTTAGCACCACCGACCCATCAATGCAGTAGGGAACCAACGGAAGAGCTGCCATGCAGACCACAGCATGATGATCCAGAATACTTGTGCCGCTGTTCAACGTAGGGTGAGTACCAACAGTGTCGAACTCTCCAACCAAATACTCACAAGCATCCACGTAGTGATCTTCATTCTGATCAGACATATCGACGGAATTTTTTTATAAGCTGAATTTTTGCTAGGTAAAGCAGGGAGGCGAGGGAGGGGCAGCCGACGACGAGTAGTAAGTAAAGCGAAGAAGAGAGTAGAGCAGCGCGTTTCCTCCGTAAAACACTCACTGCCTCCTGTGCCTCAAAGTAAACAAAGCCGACCTCAGGAGGAGAACCCCAATACCCCACACCACTAGGCAGCGACGAAGAACCTGCATTCTTCGAAGTGCATATATGAGACGAGTCAGCAACAGACGCAAGAGGGAAGACTTATAAGTTTGCCCCCGCAAGGTGGCCGGGCTGGTCGCCGGTCAGCAAGTGGATATGATGGGGTAGGGGGTGGGAGTGGGAATAAAGATGATAGGTACTTAGTAGACAGCGGGTAAACAATTTTATGGTATTACAGTATACATTTTATCGCTTTCCGCAGCGAATTTCCGCAGTGCACTCGTGTATTCTGACCAAAATCGTTCAAGTTTCCAGTAAAATTGCATAAAACTTTTGCAAATGGAGCATATACCGAACCATTGCGCTCTCAAGTGAGCAAATCTTGACATTAAAGCTGGCATTTTGTGCATGATTTTGACATTTCTGCGTGGCTTCTATACTGTAATTCTATTCTAGTACTGTACTACAATTCATGAATCCCCGTCTATACTGTACTATACTATACTACAATTCACAGGGAACTGTAATACTATACTATACTATACTAGAATTGAAAATCTCTCCTCCATACTATACTATACTATACTAGAAATAAATTGATTTCCAGTATGACACCCTGCTCCCACAGGGTGACCAATAGAAACTCATTTTGGTTTTAGTTTCAATTATGATTATGTATTCAATAACTGCATACGGAAGGAGCGACGTTGTTCTACCTGTGAAGTTGTTCTACTCCATTTGTGAAGGTGTTCTACTTCAGTGTGAAATTGTTCTACCGCTCAGGGAAATTGTTCTACTCAAGTGGGAAGTTGTTCTACTGCTATCCGTCGCAAAATGTGCACGGGTGTACATACAGGGTGGTCCAGCCTCGACGCCCGCTCTTTGTTGGCGAATTTCTCGGTTTATGCTGATCCGAATTGGCTTATTTTCGCAGCGTAGGTAAACAACAGTCTAACTTAAGTGTGTACAGAATTTGGTTGGTTTTGATGGAGAGATGCACGACTGGCGCGTCTTGGCGCGACAACCCAATATTCTTGCAGAAATCTGGCTGCTGGTCACGCTCGACACCCGCTCTTTGCGGTGGAATTACTTAAGATATGATCAACCGATTTAGCTGATTTTTAGAATGTGGATAGAAGATACTGCAACTTAAAAGTGTGCACAATTTTGTGCGAATCGGTTGAGCCGTTTGCGACAAGCAGCTGCGCCAATCACCAGCTTGGAATCAACCACACCCGCATTGTTGGTCCTCTTTGATCATTGTTGTGCGAGTCGACCGGCGTAATTTCTGAAGCATTGTTCACATCCACAACAAACTCAAGCGACTTTTTCACATCATAGGGTACACATCTGGACCTAACTGTGTGCAAGGTTTCATTCCAATCGGATTTGTCAAATTCAGTTGGTGGCCTTTTCAGCGTGATTCATTACGATATTCCCGTGTGCAGCGGTATCTCACGTATGGTCCAACCAATCCGTACAAAATTTTACACACTTTTAAGTTTAGGTATCTTCTATATATATTCCAAAAATCAGCTAAATCGGTAGACCGTACATTAAGTAATTCGCGTCCAAACAGCGGGCGTCGAGGCTGGACCACTCTGTATATGCAAGGTACATGCACCGACCTGGATACCTATGTGAAGCCTTTGACTGGGAAGATTAACTTCAACGTTTTGCAGGAAGATGTGACAGAGTGTCGATCAGGCACTCCTGGGAAATTGTTCTGCCTCACTGGGAAGTTATCCTACTAAACCACAAAGTGACTTGGATGCAGAAGTAGAGTATGACTAAGCAGTTAAACTATGTTGTGGTTGGTAGTTTGTGCTAGAAATAATAATGGAAGACGAGACGCGTACACTGGCGCGAATGCAGTGGTGAGTTGGAGTGCTGTATTGTGGTGTTGGCAGATGAGATGGTGTGTACGTGTGTACCAGGACGTAAATGCAGTGGTGATGATTGAGTGGTACTAGCATCACTTGTTAGCTGACATTTGTCCTCCGACAGTAGGTGTAGAACAATTTCCCACTGGGGTAGAACAACTTCACAGCCGAGTAGACCAATTTCTCCAGTAGAACATTTCCACCCAATCCTGCATACTGATTCTGACAAACTCGCTATTGGGAATTCATAAACCGTGTACCGGGTGTCCCAAAAAAGTATCCACTTTTTCTCCAGCCCATTACTCGCGACTGCGACGACGTATCTCAACTAAATTATGCACTTTCATACGCTATAGTGTTGTTAATCGGTTCGCCAAGTTTTGTTAGCAAAAGCCTGACACACGCATAGCTACAGTCGTTTAAGTGAGGTGCATGCAAAACCGTTTTGACCCACGCAATCCCCGTACGTTCCAGTTGACAAACTGCAACCAAGTACTACTCAGATTAACGTAAGAGGTCGACATATTACAACACGGCAAATTTGGCCTTAAATTGTCACCCGTGGGCCTCAATAGCACATTTCAGCCTGTCGCGAAAGCCTCGATTCCGTCGTTAAAAGAATGCATGGCGAAATCACGTCCTGTGGAAGATCATCCCAGACTCAGCAAATCTTTGCTTTCAGGGCATCAAATGATTCAAACGTGGTACTTCGGTTCTGTTTTAGCCACTCTGTCGACATTATCTGCATTGGCAACAGTCACAGCAGGTTGTCATCAAGCGACGTCGTTTAGCTTGAAGTGCGCGCAGAACGCGAAGAGATTCTGGCACAAGCAGTTTATATGCTCGTAAATCAAGCAATACTAGAGCAATTGGGCTACAATTTGGCACACTCATGTACAACACCTCTGGGTATATGTATGTACACCAAGTTTCGTCAAAATTGATTCACAGGGGCGCAAACAGTGAGCTGGAGAAAAAGTGGATACTTTTTTTGGGACACCCGGTACTCCAAGACCGTCTACTTTGTGTCAGAAGCTGGCACGGCCGACGTCCTCTGCAGCCTACTCTGGGAGAGAGGAAACACAAACCCGTTCTGCTGCACGATGGCCTCTCCGTGCGCCAGTACCAACAGGACTACGACCGCTTCCGACGAGACCCATTCTCCGCCGCTCGCCGCTGGTGCCTTTGCCACCCTCCGCTGGAGGTTACGTAACTTCAGGTAACCTGGGACATCCGGCAACCTGGAGGTTACGTAACTCCAGTAGCATTTCGTTCGTAAAGGGGTATTAGCGCACCACGTCATTAGGAATGGAATGTCCACTTGAAGTTCCTGCATAATCGACACTGGGGCTTGTTTCCGGTGTATGGGCACTGGGGTCAGGTTTTGCAGTGTGCAAGAGAGTGTTGGAATTGATTCCCATTCTTCAGGCAGATACGCCGTGTTCGGTGGCACTAACATTTCGTCTTCTTCTCGAGTGTCCTGCCTCAACGGGGCATGGTCCGCCTCATAGACGCCCTCACTCACGTCTTCTTTCCCTTCTCGTGACTGGTCTCGCTGTGAGGCTTCAGCCTTCTCTAGGCCTTCAGGTGGGTCACCGTCCGCTTCAGAAGTGCCCGTTTCATCTCCTTTTGTGTGCGCACCATCTACCCATCCTCCTGCGTTTGGGGCCCCGTCGGAGGATGAGGAGTTTGTGATCATCCTGATCACATCTCTTCCACCCATGTGCCAGTCACCGTATGCTTGCGGACCTCTCTCCTCTGGAACCTCAGAGTTCGTAGGCAACTCCACTTCCGTGTCATAAAGATTCCCACTTCTGTGATACGTTTCTGGGACATAGTCATAGTCCGTGGCCGAATTGTGTTCGTTCCCGATGACGAAGTTCACTCGAGCGGCGGGTCGGAAATTCAGGTTACTCCTTCCTTCCTCGTTTCGTTCCAACGGCGGCGCCGCAGCTCGTCGTCGTCGTCGTCGGAGCGCGTGCGACTCGCGGCCGTTTCGATTCTCGGCGGCCGCTGCCAGCGGGAATCGCTCGCGTCGCTTCTGCCAGCGAGGAGAGCGAGCACCGAGTTTCTCTTCGGCGGCGACGACGGCGAAGTTCGTTTTCGCGCGCGGCCGCTGCCAGCGAGGCAGGAAGGAGCGACGGCGACACCGAAAGTTGGTCGGCGGCGAGCTCAGTTTGTGCGTGCGTGCAAGCGCAGTCGACAATTGCAAGTGGGCAGAGACAGTCGTTCCGTCAGAGACAGTACTTAATGTTTTGGCAAGGCGAAGAAGTCGTCAGCCCCCACGAGCGAGCAGTCTAGAAGTGACCAAGTGAGTGTCCCCCAATTACCCATCCAATAACCGACGACTTGCAAGCATGCTGGAGAATCCCGACGCCGTGTATGACCTGTTCTCGGCGATCTCGCACCTGAACAGATACAAGGCCCGGCAGCGACTTCTCCGCGCCCTGAACATCGACGAGGAAGACCCGGAGGACTGGAATGACGCGGTCCACGTCATGAAGGTGCTCCTGAAGGTCAGAGATGCCGTGCTGACGCAGACGCTGGACGCCTTGTGGAGCCAATCTCTGGACGAAGCTTCTGGGAGGTAGGTGTCGCCTTTTGGACTAACGTGTACATGTCTAGATATAGGGCTAATGGTTTTATTTTTTGGGCGGGGTATAGATGTAAAACAATGTTCACACCAAGTGTACAAGTGAAAGGGAAAGGGGGGGGGGCATAACTTTATAACTCCTACATACATGATGTAATTCCATTCAACAGTCCCATATTTACCCTCTCTCAGCGGGCGCATGGTGCAGGGACTTCTGCTGGACAAGTTGCGACGCAGCCCCAGCACCATGGCGCAGCAGCTGCAGCTGATGGGCCTGCGGCCGCTGGCCGGCAAGGTGTAACCGGTCGTCCGCCTTCCGACTACCCACCCCCTTCCCCACCTCCCGCTACAGCCGCCCCCTTCGCCCACCCGTCGCCTGAAAGAGACACAAACGTTTGATATTCATTGCAGTCGAGTTTTATGTGTTTTTTCGCCCTCGACTCACGGATCATTCCGCTAAGAGAAGTCTAGATTCAAAAGTTTGAACCAACAATGGCCCCGAAGCTGACATCAATATGAATCAAGTCGATCACTGATCATTTCTGATGCTCTCGTTGCTCTGTGCATACTCATGTTGTTCGTTGTGTACCATTGTCTACTGTTGTCATTCTGTTGTGTAAGAATAAATATTGTGCGTTTGAAAGAAATGAAATACCATCGAAACAACTTTGTCCTCCACACAACATAAACACCAGCACAACTGCAAAGCAAAAAACAGACACATTCCTATCACGACAGCTTCACTAGTCAGAATAAAAATCGCAATCACTTTCGAAGAAGTCTTCTTTAGTCTGGGCACTAATCGACTTTCAACTCATTTGGGCAGCCCAGTCCCATTTCTCCACTGCCTCGATAAACTTCTGGAGTAGATATACAACTTTGTTGTAATCATTAGTGCAGGCCAAGTCTGAGAAGACGGTCCCCTCCAAGTGACTGGCAATAGTCCTTAGATACTTGTCACCCATCTCCTTATCGGGACACATCTCCTGCAGTACAAGCTCGATCGGGCCTTCCCTGTAGAAAATGTACAACGATCAATAATGTACAACGATCAATAATGTATTGGCAATGTGACAAGTTTCGAGAGTTGTTCGACGAGTAACTCACAACCAAACTGTACGAGTACTAAACCGTACAAGAACCAAACAGCACGAGTACCAAACTGTACGAGAACCAAACTGTACGAGAACCAAACCAACCCACAACAACCATACGAGTACCAAACTGTACGAGAACCAAACGAGTACCAAACTATACTGTACCAAACCAACTCACAACAACCATACGAGTACCAAACTGTGCGAGAACCAAACGAGTAGAAAACTATACTGTAACAAACCAACTTACAACAACCAAACGAGTACCGCCAACGCACTACAGTAAGCCAACGCACTACAGTAAGCCAACGCACTACAGTTAGCCAACGCACTACAGTAAGTCAGTAAGCCAACGCGAGACTGGCCTTCAGATGCCGTAGAAGTCACCTCCAAGGCGTTGTGGTGGGGCGCGGGACCTTGCTCTACGGTCGGCCGAAGACCCACTCCCGCTGCCAGTCCAGCAGGAAACCACTCTCCTTGACCTCTCGCAGGAAGGCTCCGCAGAGCGTCTGCGGCAGGTTACTGCCGTTTCGACGCATGGCGTTGCCTGTGCCATTGTTTAACTACGTATATTTGAATACTTTGATGAGTTGATTAGCCCCAGTTATAGGCAAGGAAATCCAAACCATGGCGCTCTTCTGTGGGCTCAGTTAGCCGAAATTAGTCTGGTACGCGAAACAACCAACTATGGTATGTAGATCAGAGAATTCATTACAATTTCGAATTTTCTCAGTACCGTAGGGCGCTTGGACGGATGGTCGAGACGTTTGAGTGCTCCGTTTGTAGGATAGTCAACGTCCAGGATTCAAACACGTGACCGTGACGCACAGAAGCATACGATAACTGAGAAATGTAAACAATTCAAACATCACTAACCGTCTCGCTGCTTGGTCGAAGCCTCCTTGAACAGGAAGCAGACCACGGCGTAGTCGACCGCCTGGAGAAGCCGCCGGGTAATGAGGGCCACGTCGGGGTCCCTCTCCTTGTCCAGCGCGGCCAGTAGGACGGCCGTCTTCTTCACGAACGGGGCATTCGAGTGCGCAAGCAGAACTTGGGCCATTTTCTGTCTTTGAACTAAACAAGTTGACCTACTCGGTAATTGTTTGACAGCGCCGCACGCTGCAGCTACAATGTACCTCACCTCCACACACGCGCGCTAAAGCACTCACTCACGGTACCTGCGCACGCTGAAAACTCAGACTTCTGAGAGAAACTGTAGAGGCTCTTTCTCGCGAATGGCGCTGTTTTGGAAGGAGGGTCGACGACCACGCCATTGGCTGCGATTACGACACCAGCGGGCCTTTTGCAATTTTGAGAGAGCGGTGCCGCGCGCCCGCTCAGAGAAAGGCGTGTCGCACCTTTGAAGAGACAGTGCCGCCTTGCATCTGCCGATGATTGAGGATCGTCGAACTGCTTGACAAAGGGTTTGCACAAATGACACCTCGGGAAATTTGTCGGGAGGGAAACAGTTTACAAGACGCGGCAACGCGTCAAAGGTGTATAGTGGAACAATTCGAATAAGAACAGAACAACTGAATGCCGCGGAGCTCACACAATATAAGCGGTACTGTAGCTGGATTACAGAAACGGAATGCAGAAGAAACAACGGCGAAATCAAAAGAATCGCTTGAGTGGGAAAGAGGGAGGCAGAAGAGCTCAGATTGGGGGGGGGGGGGATCAGAGGGGTATGTACCTCCTAGCAGACATCCATGTTTGGCGATTGCTCGGTCACGCTACTATTGCTCAGAGGAGGAGACAGAGTAATGATCCCATAGATGTCGAGCGAGCTCAGAAAATGGTCCTTCAGACCGTCGTCTCCGTCACTCAGGCGCTTCTTGGGGTCCAGCTGACAAGGGGGTGGGGGGATCACATTCGACTGACTGACTCAAAACTCAACACGAACACAAAGCTAGTCAGAATAGCGCACCGTGAGACAGGCCGAGACTAAGCTCCCCAGAAGCATGTCGTCCGTAAGGCAGACCACGTAGATGTCGATCTCGGGCTGGTTGTAGCTCGCCAACACCCCAGGCTGGTCCGTCTCCAAGTGCCGGTAGCTCTGCACCATCCCCTCCCACTGCTTCCCGGTCGTCAGCTCAAGGACTATGCCGCCCACCGCCCACATATCAGTGGAGTAAGAGTAGGACTGAAATACATATTACAGAGAGTTTGACACGGAAAATTTTAATGAAACAATAGAAATGCTAGAATAAGACATAATAAACTAAAATAAAATATGCCCACCCCCCCCCCCCCCCATCTTCTCTCTCGGGCGAGCAATGAGCCAGATTTTCGCACTCCCTCATCTCGCCCGACGCCGTTGGTCAACTGCGTGGCCAGCCCCAGGTCGCCGATGACGAGTCGTCCGTTCTTGTGCACGAACACATTCTCCGACTTCAGGTCGCGGTGGCAGTATCCTCGCATGTGCAGATAAGAGAGGCCAATGCACAGCTGAGCGCTCATCTCGCGAACGGTGACTACTTTTGGAGTCCACCCCTTTTACTGAACGAGTCCACCCCAAAGTTTCTGAATGAGTCCACCCCAAAATTGCTGAACGAGTCCACCCCAAATTACTGAACGAGTCCACCCCAAATTACTGAACGAGTCCACCCCAAATTGCCGAACGAGTCCACCCCAAATTGCTGAACGAGTCCACCCCTGTTTGCTAGGGGTAGTTTGTCGACGTGACCGATAGGCTATTAGGCTTCGAAGTGAAACTTGTCGCGATCGCTAGCAGGGAAGGAGCACAGCCGGCCTAAGCAGGAGGTAAAGTAGATGGAGGAGTGTGCACTCCGCCTACCGTTTGCACTAAAACTCGGTCGACGTCGCGCCTGGCGGGTCTCAGCTGAGGCTTAGCGCGACCACCAACTTCAGGGCGCGCTCCGCGCGCCCTGAAGTCGGTCACCGGTCGCGTTAAGCCTAAGCTTCGACCCGCCAGACTGCGACGCCGACTGACTCTTGTGCACTGTGGGCGCAGGGCGAGCCTAAGCATAGCCTGCATCCAAAGGAATATTGTGTCCGAAAGAAATGTAAATAGAGGCTACCTAGTATTTTTCGGCGCTATTAATTTTATTTTGGAGCGCCTATAGAAGTAAGAACGCGCTTTTAATTTTGAATAACCAGCTTTTGAGTGCGAATATAGGTTCCGCTTTTAAAAACGAACAAAGCGCTTTTAAAAATTGTGAATCCGCTTTTCATTCTGAACAAACCGCTTTTAACCGCGTGTTCACTGCAAATCTACTTTCCGCTTTAAAAAATATGAAGATGCTGTAGCGCTTTTAACGGCATTGTTGGACTGAGCCTCACGGTGCCTCACATGAGCGCCTTCTAAGCGTACAACATACATACATAGGAGGAGATCGCAGACCTGAGCCTAGGCTTAGCAGACTATGCGGAGATTGTAGGCCTGAGCAGGCGGAGATCGTAGGCCTGAGCCTAGGCTAAGCAGACTAGGCGGAGATCGTAGGCCTGAGCAGGCGGAGATCGTAGGCCTGAGCCTAGGCTAAGCATACGAGGCGGAGATCGTAGGCCTGAGCCTAGGCTAAGCATACGAGGCGGAGATCGTAGGCCTGAGCAGGCGGACATCGTAGGCCTGAGCCTAGGCTAAGCATACTAGGCGGAGATCGTAGGCCTGAGCAGGCGGAGATCGTAGGCCTGAGCCTAGGCTAAGCATACTAGGCGGAGATCGTAGGCCTGAGCAGGCGGAGAGCGTAGGCCTGAGCCTAGGCTAAGCATACTAGGCGGAGATCGTAGGCCTGAGCAAGCGGAGATTGTAGGCCTCAGCCTAGGCTAAGCATACTAGGCGGAGATCGTAGGCCTGAGCAGGCGGAGATCGTAGGCCTGAGCCTAGGCTAAGCATACTAGGCGGAGATCGTAGGCCTGAGCAGACGGAGATCGTAGGCCTGAGCCTAGGCTAAGCATACTAGGCGGAGATCGTAGGCCTGAGCAGGCGGAGATCGTAGGCCTGAGCAGGAGGAGATCGTAGGCCTGAGCCTAAGCCTAAGCCTTAGCCTAAGCCTAAATCTAATACTCACCTTAAATCTAATGCTTATGTTTACAGCTGCGCCTCCCTCTCAAAAGTTAAAAGCACTTTGTTCGATTTCAATAGCGCTTCATCATTTTTAAAAGCGCCTTCTATATTTTCCACTAAGAGAAAGTTAAAAGCGCATTCTTCAAAATTAAAAGCGCATTGATCAAAATTAAAAGCGCATTTTAAGCGCGCTGAAATGAAAAGCGCTTTCTTCAAACTTAAAAGCGCAATGTTTATTTTAAGCGCGCTGAAGTGAAAAGCGCTTTCTTCAAAATTAGAAGCGGTTGTAACAAATTAGAGTGGCGAATATTTGTTATCGTAAAGCAAAGAAACAGGGAAGACGGTCATTACACTGATGCATGCAAAGAGGGTGGACTCGTTCAGTAATTTGGGATGGACTCGTTAAGCAATTTGGGGTGGACTCGTTCAGTAAATTTGGGGTGGACTCGTTCAGCAATTTGGGGTGGACTCGTTCAGTAATTTTGCAACTATAATTTTGCAACTATAGATGTGCTGGATTGTTGGCAACCGTATGGTTGGTGTTATAGGCACAGTACAGAATTATACACACACATATTCAACGAACGAAGCCCGTGGTTCACGTGTGCTTAACTGCGAATCCCTTCAGAGCCAAAACGGCTTCCTTTGCCTCGCCAACGTTTTTGATGACAACAAGCTGTTTTAAAAAAGTTGAGTTGTTTTATTAATACAGAGCGGTTTGTGAGTGTTTAAAGTGGAAGAGTAAAAGAGTGGATACTTTTGTAAAGTATTTCGAAGCCTTTCCGATATGACGTGCGCCCGCCCAGAGTCCACTATTCATGTGCTACTTCTGACACGCTCCTTTCTGAGGGGTTCTTGCAGGGCAACATTGGGATCGCCTGGGATTATTTTTTTGAGCAAGACACACGCATTTCTGAGCGGTTGTTGCAGGGCAACATTGGGATCGCCCGGGATTAATTTTTTTAGCAGACAAAGTTGTTCGTAAGACAAGGGTTCAAAAAAACAAAAGTACTTCTTTAGGAATGACCGTTCAACAACTGCTTCAACGTAAGCTTTCAAACGGTCGAACGAATGCCGCTCTACAACGTAAGACGAGCGAGTTAGGGCCGATTTGCTGTTTGAACCTTTGAGTTACTGTAGCTCGCCAAATTCAAACTTTCGAATCTCGACTTCTCTTAATGGAATGATTAGTGTGACGAAACCTATTCAACAAACTCAAGATCGTCTCTATACGACGGAAGACGAGCGAGTCAGAGAAGTTTTGCGTTTTGAACTTTTGGGTTACTGTAGCTCGCGATATTCAAACTTTTGAGTTTCGACCAATAGAAGAACAAATGATCAGTGAGTCAAAAGCTATCCAGCAACTCAAGATCGTCTCTCTACGATGCACGCTGAGCGAGTTAGAGCGATTTCTATGCTAAAAACGCGAGAATGTCGCTTTTCGTGGTGCGTGTTTGCGCAATTAACAAATATTTCACGCCAAGTGAAAGAGCACGTCGAGACCTTTTGTTGACCTATCGCACGGCGCTCTACGACGTAAGACGAGCGTGTTAGAGCCGTTTTGCGTTTCGGACCTTCAGGTTACTGTAGAGCGCGCAATTCAAACTTTTGAATTTCAACTTCTCTTAACGGAATTATCAGTGTGCCGAAACCTATTCAACGAACTCAAGATCGTCTCTCTATGACGGAAGACGAGCGAGTTAGATAAGTTTCCCGTTTTAAACCTTTGGGTTACTGTAGCTCCCGAAATTCAAACTTTTGAGTTTCGACCAATGGAAGAACAAATGATCAGTGAGTCGAGAGCTATCCAACCAACCCAAGATCATCTCCATACGACGCACGCTGAGCGAGTTAGAGCGATTTGTGCGTTAAAAACGCGAGAATGTCGCTTTTCGTGGTGCGTGTTTGCGTAATTAAGAAAAGTTTTACTGCCAAATGAAAGAGCACGTCGAGACCTTTTAGTTGACGTATCGCACGCCGCTCTACGACGTAAGACGAGCGAGTTAGAGCCACTTTGCGTTTTGACCTTCGGGTTGCTGTAGCGCGCGCAATTCAAACTTTTGAATTTTGAAACCTCTCAGCGCAATTCTCAGTGAGTCGAGACCTTTCCGTAGAGCCCAAGATAGCCTTCCTACCGGATTTTTCCGCTTATAAGCCCATCCACTTATAAGCCCATGGGCTTATACGTTGTTTTGACTGCCACATATAAGCCCATGGGCTTATATGTACGTGGTGTCCAAACTTTGTCATGAGCGTTGCCCATATTTGCCCTGTTGTACTGCCAATTGGCGTTTAAATAGTGAGGAATGAACTACAAATGGCAGTAGAACCGCCACTTAGCAGGTTGGTTTGACTACTCGCCAACGATTATGCCTTAGACGGTCCAATTAAACTGCATAATTCATTCTAATTAGTTGCTCTCATAGGACTTAGAGGACCCACTCTGAAAGTCGACTGCCACCTATTAGCCCTGGGCTTATATGTGTCGCTAGTTTTACTCTGGCGAAGGTGTCAAAACCACGTACATATAAGCCCATGGGCTTATAAGCGGAAAAATCCGGTACGACTTTCCAACGCCGAGATCTGAGAGCGTTACGGACGAACGAACGGACGCACGCACGGACGAAAAGGTCTCGTAGGGGTTCGCCCGGCTGAGGCCGGGCGAAAAAACGCTGCGCTTGGCCTGCGCGCCGCCTGCCGCAACCTGTCCTAAAATTGAGCAAGATTGAGCTATTTTGGCCAAATTTTGTTAGCAAAGCAGGTAGCTACTTACCAGCGTCTCCAAAGGCATCCAAGATCCACTCAGATGGCCCACAGTACATGCGGGCAAGTTTGGCAGCCATCTTGCGGGAGAGGAGCTGGCCCTGTTTGAAGGCCTCGCACTGGAAGACCCCGTCTCTCGCAAAGTTCTCTTCGTCGTAGCGGCCATTTTCGGGAGCCAGCAGCGAATTTGATGGGCTCCAATTCGCCACGAGGAAAGGCCGCAAGTTGATTTGGAGACGCCTTTCTAAACGCAGAAACCCTGTACATCTCACAAACAGAAATATTACACATAAACTTGTTGAACAAACCATCAATGGTCGGCTGTTTTGGGTTGAGGTATGCCTTTTGAACCGCCGTGATCTTTCGCTTCACTAGCACCCTCTCCACCAAGTCCAGCCTCTTGGAGTCGCCGAAACAGAGAATGTTGTACGGAAGCTTTTTCAACACATTGATGTAGTGCACAGCGCCAAGAGCCACCTGAAGCTCATGGTCCTCGAGTATCTGAAATTGAAATACCTTCTTTCTTAAATTTGACGCCTAGTACAATGCTTCAACGCTGCATGCTACTACCGGATTTTTTCGCATATAAGCCCATCCGGATATTAGCCCATGGGCTTATATGTTGTTTTCAGTGAAAAATTGCACGTTAGAGTATGTATTGTAGCACGCCACTAGCAGTATTCCCAGCACCGTCTAAGAATTCTTCCAGTAATGCTCTTGCTTATGCGCGGTCCACACAGACTTCAAGCAGGCTCGATTGCAAAACGACACATCATAGTTCCACCATTCGTAGTGACGATTCATTGTTTAGCAGTCACGGCAAATCAGCATTCTAGGCTCGTTTCTTGTCGCTTGCTTCCCACAACCCCCACAACATCTCTTCGCTTTGCGCGGTCTCATGGGGCGATCGACTTCTTTGTCGCCAGTGTCGACCACCTCGCGCTCCCCCAGAAGCGCTTCCAAACCCTCTGAATTGTTACGCACAGAGAAATATCTATGATGTTCACGCGTGCCGTCGCATACCGATTAGAAGCGAAACATGACCAAACAATATGGATGTGATAGATAGGTTACCCGGTGGCGTTGTCCGAGCTCTCGAGATAGAACGCTCTGCACTCTTGAGCTTTGCGCAGCGTGGGGTCCACCTTGACATTCGAAGCACGTGGCACGTGGCAGTTGTTGGGCTGCGGAGGCACCATTCTACTGTGGAACGTCGTCTCATAGTCGAAGACGTTCGCTCCGTACGTCATGGCCAAGCCGACGTAGACGATCTAGAGTATACAAACTCTGCGTGTGTCTGGCATTAGCTGCTAAAGAACACGGCGTGCTTGCACCGCACCTGCCAAACCCGATGGTAGGTCTGCCCCACGTTGAGCTCTCCCCTTGCGTTTCTCAGGAACAGTTCTATGCCCTGCCAGATGGTGTCTTGGACTTCCTTGGACTTCGGACATTTGGGTTACTGTAACCCGCGAAATTCAAACTTTGAGTTTCGACCAATGGGAGAACAAATGATCAGTGAGTCCAGAGCAATCCAAGGTGCTCAAGATCACCTCTCTACGACGCAAGACAGACGAGTTAGAGCCGTTTTTCGTTTTAAACCTTCGGGTTACTGTAACTCGCGAAATTCAAACTTTTTAGTTTCGACCAATGGGAGAACAAATGATCAGCGTGTCGAGTATCCACTGACCTCGAGATTTTCTCTCTACGGCGCAAGTTGAGCGAGTTAGAACGATTTTAGCGTCAAAATGTTGAGAATGGCGTTTTCGGCGGTGCGTGTTTGCGTAATTGAAACAACTTTTGCAGTCACATGAAGGAACGCGTCGAGAGCTTTCACCTGACGTGTCGATTGCCGCTCTACGACGTAACTTGAGCGAGCTAGAGCCGTGTTGCGTTTTGATCTTCTTGGTACAGTAGCGCGCGCAATTCAAACTTTTGAATCTCGACTTCTCTTAGCGGAATGATCAGTGAGTCGAGACCTATTCGTAGAGCCCAAGATCTTTTCTCTACGTCTTTCCAACGCCGAGATCCGAGAGCGTTACGCACGCACGTACGCACGTACGCACGCACGCACGCCGAGCTCTCCTAAGGTGTCGCCCGGCTGAGGCCAGGCGAAAAAATGGACAACCATCCGCTCTCGAGCGTGCGTCAGCTCTTGCATCAGGCTGATTGCGCAAGTTGCTCGCATGCCGAGTGACGAGTCCTGCTGTATCTCCAACCTTTGAATTTCAGCTTCGTCTAGCAACAAGATCAGGTTGACCAGAGTATCCATATTCCTCCACAAGCGAAAACTGCTCTCTAGCTAGCTGCAGCGCAAACGGGGGAATTCGCTACGTGCCTGGATTGGATTTCTACTGTGTAGCGCATCCGTTTGTAGGAGAGCAGAACTGACACAAAGAACTGACCCCAGGGGTTAAGGAGATGCATAGTTAAGATGATAGTACAACGCTATCAACTACTTCACGAGTGGTTTGACCATCGAGTTCTTGCTACAGTATCAATGATTTTGTTTCTTGAATTGGAATGGAAGTGGTTTAATTCCCAAATATTGTTTCTTTGCGATGCTCAGGTTCTCAGGAAAGAGTTAACCCTTGGATATCTGCGCGCCTTGACTGGCAGATTATCTCACCGCTATCCCCTTACCCTCTATATCTGGCGTGCGTCTTGTGTGTGTAGGAGGGATGCTTTCGACCCAAAACTGCTGATGAGGAAGGGGGGTGGGGGGGGGGGGGGCGTTCGGAATGTACTCATACCGTATGCAACGATGCGTAATGCACATTCTCTGTCGGAATGCAAGCCGCACAGGCAAGCTAATATTATGCTAGGGTTAACTACGCACAACGGTGTCGCTCATTACATTCTGCATTGTGTAAGTGCAAAGTGACGTCATGTTAACGGCTATCCATCTGTGTTTGTCTTAACATGGCTGCATTGTCACAGTCTCAAAAGGAGCTAATTCGCAAATTCTGGCTTCACGGGCCTAGCCGGTTTTCAGGCGCAGATCGATTTGCAAGAGTTGCCAAATCAGAAATAGAGTTAAAGGCGGCTTCGCTGAAGTCCATCTCTGACTATGTACTAGAGGTTCCATGTATCTAGAGGTTCCATGTTCCATGTGTGCATGTATCTACTCTCTCTCTCTCTCGCTCGTGTGCTTAGCCCTGCTTAATTCATCTCTTGTGCCTAGCCCTGCTCTGCTTCGTATGTAGGAGGAGCACCAGAGGAACGTGGCCAACGACGACGAACGTTCAGCCCTGGCCCAACACGTCAGGGTCACGGGACACACAATCGACTTCAGCGGCGCTGAAGTTCTCGAGAGAGAGCCCCACGGATGGAGGAGAAAGATCAAAGAGGCCATATCCATTAATTTGGGCAGAGCTGGGACCGTGGCCGGCAACCGCTGCATCACCCTTGACCCCGACTGGCTGCCTCTATTTAGTGCAGGCCAATCGCTAGCTGCTTCTGAAACTCTTTGGCAGCTCCACGTGAGCTGCCAGATAATCGCGCGCGCCGCCTGTTGTGTGTGCGTGGCGTCGATTGTGACAAATCTGACCTCTGTTTGTGCTGTGTGCCATTCGACTTGTTTGTTGCCTGATGAAGGCCGCCTGTCTAGGGGCCGAAACGTCGTGAGATACTGACATAACCCTATATTGGCGCAGGGGTGACCATAGAAACTGATTTAGTTTCAGTTTCAGTTTCAGTATTAGTACCACTTTTGATTTTAGTTTCAGTTTCAGTTTCAGTACAGAAATTTCTCGAGTTTCAGTTTCAGTTATTGAAACTGAGTTTCAGTATCAGTGCGCTGCTCGCTGCTGTAAAGCGTACATGCAATCTTGCATAGATGCGTAGCTGAGTTGCTGAATACCATAAATAAGATCCATTCGAAGTTTTTTCGTCATTGGAAATCAAGCAATGCGCCAAATCATACAAAGACAAGCCAAACACACGCCTCAAATATAGAAACTGAAACTGAAGCTAATTTTAGTAGTGCGTACTGAAACTAGTTTCAGTATTGCACTAATACTGATTCCCTTTGTGGAGTTTCAGTTTCAGTATAAATATGGCTGGCCATTTTAGTTTCAGTTTCAGTTTCGGTATATTTATTGAAACTGAAACTGAAACTAGTTTCAGTTTCTATGGTCACCCCTGTATTGGCGGCTGCGTCCCAACTACAAAACACCTATGCACAACAGTTACTGAACGTCACAAGTTTTGATGTGGCTGGAAGACGAGGCAGCTACCCTCATAGAACAAACTCCAGTGCCAGGAGCAACGGGAGCGCGCCGAAAAGTGCCCTCCGTCGCCCTTGTCATGCCTATTGTTATGCAACGTCCGCGCACTTTCGCTGTTACACATTGCTCAGCAGACAGTCATGTGCTGCGTCGCCTCGTTCCGAACTAATATGTGTGTACAATATTGCGACATTATTTTGTGGAAACGAAGATTGCGCTTTTCATTATCTGAATATAGAAACAGTATTACACAAGAGAGCGGACTGTTACACTGTACAATCACTAGGTACTCATCTAACTGAACACATGGATGCAACTTGAGAAAGAATCAAGTGCAATGTTAATCACAGGTCACATGAAACTAGACTGCGTCTCTATAATCGGCACTACGCGAATACGATAGTACAAACAAGCTCCGGTATTAAAAAGTTGAGTTTGTATTCTGACTGACATTGCTAAGAGTTGCGTTCTTTTTGCAGAGAGTGTGAGAGTTCATCGCCCGCATGCTCCGCTTCATGAGCCCCCGCTTCGCAAGAGGGTATTGCATAGCAATATTGATTTCGCCCGCGATTTGGCTTTTAGAGCGAGAATATCCCTCTTTCAAGCAACGTTTTTAAAAAAGTGACAAAAACTTGTAAAAGTTTTGGCAAACAATTGACAGTGTTTGCGTAATTGAAAAAACTTTGGCTGACGCATGAAAGAACACGTCGAGAGCTTTCACCTGACGTGTCGATTGCCACTCTACGACGTAAGACGAGCGAGTTAGAGCCGTTTTGTGCTTTTGCTCCTTCGAGTTACTGTAACTCGCAAAATTCAAACTTTTGAGTTGCGACCAATAGGAGAACAAATGATCAGTGAGTCGGGAGCTATCCAAAAAGCTCGAGATCGTAATGCCAGGATGAGTCAATAGTTTTTAACTACCTCAAATAGCGCTCAGTAGCCGTTTCACCAACTGGAGGCAGCTCACATTATGGTCCATACCTTCTGTAGGTTTCAACGTTACTCACGCATCCATTTTCGGTCTCGTTGGAAATCCTGGACAGAAAGAGGTCTCTGAGGTCCAACTGGTCCGGTGGTTTGCCCAGGCACGAGGTTTCCAGCTGCTGCGACCGTCCCAGGAAACTGAGCGAGCATCTGCAGCGCTCACACTCTCTGGCCAGCCAGCAGAGCTCCTCGTCCAACAGATTGGTGCGAACGTTCACGATGATGATGGCGTCGTTCTCCGCCATGTAGTCCACTGGGTGCAGATTGTAAGGCCCTCTGCTCCCATCTGGTCCACGCCACTCATCTGGATCCATGGCCAAAGTGGAGTAGATGTCGTCAGCCTCTGTTAGCAGGGTTGGCACCGTTGCCGATAAGTCAGCGCGGAACGGAAGTAGGCTGTAGTCGGTTAGCCAGTTCCAGAGGGGGCTGCACGAGCGCTCGCTCTGGTCGGACGAACCCTGCTCGATCCAGCTCACAGCGGGTGTGGGGTGGGAATCGCCGTACATATTTGTAGCCGCGTCGAACGACCTAAAATCAACGGCAACATAGAGCTGGGTAAATGGAATGCAACTATTTGTGAAAGTGTCAGTTTGCTTAATTACATATCTTTAGGTACACAAAAGGGTTAAATATTGGGTCAGTCACCATTTCAAGGATCCTTAGTCTCAGCGGTAGTCGGAAGCAGGGTGAAACGGAGTTCAAATGGGCCAACTTTGTAGTCCTTTCAGCCATGATTGAAACTTACCAGTAGAAACGCTTGCTCCATTACACCAACTGTAATGGGTATATATAGGGAAAGAAGAGTGGCCTGAAAACCTCAAAACCTAGATTTTAATGGAACGTCTGTTGTTCCGCGCAAAAAGAGGAATGAACGGACGATACAGATCGTTGTAATGGGTGTAGGACAACCCCTCTGACCCATTAACGGACGCCGTTTGTTCCCACATCGCGCAACATTACACAGCTCATGTTTTCTTTGCGTGTTTTGTTCTTGCCGCAATGGACACGTTTTTCCCCGCCGGTTTACTGACCTACTTTGATTCCTCGCCTTTATCCACCCCTCCCCAGATCAACTTTGCAGTCTCATCAGTAACAGAAATTTCTCACTAGTCACTATGGCACTGGATTTACCATCAGCGTACCATCGTGTTTATTGAACAAAGGGCATTGCCATAATGTGGCATTGTCCTCTCCGCCCTCGAGTCAACCATCAAGCATTTTGTGGAGGAAAAGGAGAAAGGTGGAAATGGCGACGCCCCCACCCTCGGCGTGATGGACTGGGGCGACAGCACGGACGGGCCGAGTGCTGTGGCTCTCTCCTACGCAGAGCCGCCCAGAATCTTCGTCGACCTGCCGACCAGCCGGAAGGTGGTGTTCTTCGGAAGACGGAGCTATCACAAGCGTTACTGCCAGGTACCAATAAGTTGCAAGAAAGATAGAAGTTATGTATAAGGTGCTTAATGAAATCCAGTGTTCAGCGATGAGCAGTGGTTAGTGCAATTAATAGACAAACTAATATTAAGGTGGGAGCCTTCTACGAACACGTCTGCTAGAGCCTGGAGTTCCGACCCTGGAACCAGGCTCGTCCCCGAACACCCTACGGGATCATGAGGGTAATCGGGGCCTACCCACCTTCGGAGCAAGTGCTCTACATGATCGACTGCCATGTGGTATGCGCAAGTCGCCTCGAGGCGAGGGAACATTCGGCAGCACGAACGTCGGCGAAGGCGGAAGTGACAACACGGACCTGGTGTGCTGGAGCAAGACTCGCCCATGAACGAAAGGAGGCGGAACAATTTTTTTCTACGAACCCTGAGGCGATCGACGACTGTTGTGCGCGTGAGTTCCCAGTCATTCTCATTCATTCTTTCTCCCTCTCTGTCCCTTTTGTTTCGACTTTTGGCTCGCGACAATCGCAAATTGTGTGTTCAACAACATGCCTGCTTCGCATGGCGAGCTGGAAGACGGACTCCCTCCTTTGACAGCGGTCGAGCTGGCGACGCCGGAGCAGGGGTGACCATAGAAACTGATTTAGTTTCAGTTTCAGTATCAGTACCAGTTTTCTTTCTAGTTTCAGCTTCAGTTTCAGTAAAGAACTAGAGCCTTACCCCGTAGGTGATACAGTGTAGGTTGCACACTAATGTCAAGCTACTGACGGGTGGTTTGCCACTGACGTGAGCCAATAGATGTTTCTACAGTGTGTCAATTGGCTGAGTTGTGAAGTTCACGTGCAAAAGCATTGACTGCGAAAAGTAACTGGCGTTGCCAAAGCGACACATCATGGTACACAAGCAAAGAACCAGAGAACGATCACAAAGTCAGCAGAGCGAGCAAACACGGAACTGATTAGGAATCGTCTATCTCCACTTCTTCTTCCTGAGACATATGGCTGTTGGCCAGCACGCTTTTGTGCACTATGTTTAGCGTGGCTCCTTGAGGCAGTGGATTGTCCAGGTCGTTGCCATCTCCAGCGATCCTGCTCTTATTGCTGCTGCCGTCTCCAAGGTAGATCTGAAGACGTAGACAGTTGCGTCTGAATTTCGACTCGTCATAGCCTGAGGGCGAGTTTTCAGGTTCCATCATGTCGCAACTGCGGTAATGTGACGTTATACCACGAAAAGTGAGTCGTTATACCACGCTTTGTGCCGTTATACCACAAACAGTGCCGTTATACCACGAGTGTCGTTATACCACAGATTTGTGACGTTATACCACAAAGTTGTGACGTTATACCACACGACTGAGTCGTTATACCACACGGCTGTGACGTTATACCACCAGCTGTGTCTTCATGCCACACGCAGCGCGATGGAGTGGAACAGGTTGACCCTCCTTTGCTAGTATTCGCTTCTGAATTGGACTTGGAGACTATCCGCGCGTCGTCTTACGTCATCTGCGACGGGACCTTGGACTATAGGCCTAACCCCAAAGCCCTTCGACAAAAGTTTGGCTTCAGCAAGCTGTACATGTTGGTCGGATATTGCAACGGAGAGGCTGTGCCGGTGATTCACGCTTTGATGGCTGACCGACGCCAAGAAACATACGAGACAGTCTTTCAGGTTGGATATAATTGCGGTGTACTGCTTTTAACGTGTTACATGATTGTGTTACATTCAGGCAATCCGCGACGCGATGGTTCGAAAGTATGGCGATGGTGGCGGCTATATGCACTTCGATGTTGAGCAGGCTGCTATTTCGGCTGCTAAGCGGATCTTTCCTGAGTGCACAGTGAAGGGATGTGTCTTCCACTTTGCCAAAGCGCTAATGAAGCGTTTGGGTGACGAAGGACAAAAGCCCGTCTACTTCCGTAGTGAAACTCAGAACTATAACACGCCCGAGTTTCATCCAATCAGAGACTATGTCAACCGTCTGAAGGCAACGTGCCTCCTGCCATCGTACTACGTCAGACCCATCTTCGAAAGAGTGCTGCGCTTCATTCCAGTGACTGCCGATCAACTAGTGAATGACAAGCTGCTCAGATTCGTCAACGAATACTTCGAAAAGTTCGGCTGTTAATAACAGCACAGCCTTGTGGTATAACGACTCAGCCTTGTGGCATAACGGCACAGCCTTGTGGCATAACGACTCAACCTTGTGGCATAACGGCACAAGCTCTGTGGGACTCCATTTGTGGTATAACGTCTCAATCCGTGGTATAATGACCCTTGTGGTATAACGACACTGAATCGCAACTGCTTCGGTGGACCAGAAGGGGGAGTGCCCAGGAAAAACTGAGGCCGTACAGCAACGGCCGTGTGCTGTAATTTCCCGCCTCAAATAGGGCGGCCATCAATAGGCCTAAGGCGGGAATTGCAAGCGAACGACGCCCTTCTCCTCCCTGCTGATAAGGGCGCCAAGACGGTGGTAGTCAGAAGAGAAGAATACGTTGCCAAGATGATGGATCAGCTTCGCGCCAGGATGGGTGGCCATAAACCACGCGCTCCGCAGACCCTATCGCCGCAGCCGGCCCTATCAAAAGCGGAGCGAGAAGTTCAAGCAACCCCTTTGCTCAGTGGACTGGACACCCTTTAGGTTCACTTCTTTCCCCTTGGTAAGAGGTTACGCTGTCTTCGGGGGGGGTGGGGGCGGGGTACTGGGCGCGAGCGACGCGGCACAATAGACCCCACGCCACGAACGAAACGGCGCAGATGGTGCGAGCGACAATTTACATAAATGTCGGGGGAGGAAGAAGCGTTGTCTCATGCAGATGGCGGAATCGGCGCCACTCTCAGAGCGATCAATACACAAACAATCACAATGGCTCATTTCGGGCGGAGCGGCGGCACCTCATTTGGACTATTCGCGGCGCTGAAATGGACGTCTTTGGTCTTAGGGAGTCAAGCGCTGTGTGTAATGTTTGTCACTCATTTCAGATGGTATTTGACCAAATCAGTATCGCCGCTCGCTGATGGATGACCACACGCAGCCAGACGGGGTAGCCCGGCGAGCCGCTGCCAGCAAACCATGCGACGGCAGCCCAGGAGTGCCCAGAGATTCGCAATAGTCTTGCTTATCTTCAGCTGCTCACGGAGCTTGTGGCTCTTGTGAATAGGCTTCATTTACCTGAGGGACGCAATTCCATTGCCGCCGCTTTGCAGAGCAGCGGCAGAACTGCCGTGGCCGCTATGGCCCCACCCAAAGACCATCACGACCCACAACGTTGAACATTCGACAACCCCTAGCCGGTCCTGCCGCAGTCTCTTCCCGTCTCCATTCCACCCTTTTGTGGCTTCTCTATCCGCACGCCAGGACAGCGTCGACGCATTCTTTAGCATACTGAACGGGATCCTACACGGGCGGGTCAATCTCGCCACTATAATGCAAATATTGGCTGCGCTTGAAACTGTCGTCACTGTTGAAGTTTCTGAAGTGCAGATGTTGCACTCTGTTCCAGCACAGAAGCCGTACAAGGCGAAGTACCTGAAGACCAGAGAGTACGTCGAGCCGACGCGCGAGATGGTTGAGTTCCTCTTCCACCCAAACTCCATCAAGAAGGTCGCGGCGATATTCGAGGACAGTATGGCGCTGTCTGAAGATCGGGTCACCGAGAACGAGTAGGCATGCTGAGCGGTGTGCGGCTAGTTGGCGCGATTTCGATTCCGATTCCCGTTGCCAGAGCGGTACGTTGGAATACGTCGTAACGGTTACTCTACCGTTCTCCTGTCCCAAGTGTGACGTTTTACCTATCCGTTCTGCTTATTCTCCGAATCGGTATACTGTGTGTGCCCGTCTAGGACTGCGTTAACACAACACTGATTTGATGCCTGAAGAGATGTTGTTTGCGTTCCAAAAACACTGATCGCCGGCCTAGTCACAAGTCCGAGTTACTCTACCGAATCTCTTACGAAGAACCGGGGACAAAACACAGCGATACGGCACGAAACACCAAAGACCAACTGAGGCACTCTTCCTGACTTCTTCTTTTCTTTTATGCGCGTGCGCCCGCCGCTGGAAAATAGGTCAGCCCTGGAGAGAAGGAAGGCGCAGAACCGGAATTCCCTGTAGAATCGACGCTCTTCTCGCGCGCGCTCGCGTCTCTTCGCCTAAAGGACTATCGCGCCGTCGCGCAATTCTGCAAAAAGTTTGCGAAGATTCTTGCGAAAGCACACGTGGACCTGGCCGAGAACGCACGTGCGGACGTGAATGAGGCGCCGAGCGCACTCATCTTGCACGCCACTTCGCGCCTGCCTGCCTGCGAATGTTTAGGGGCGGCGCCTGCGAGAGTGACAGTTACCTGCGTGCGCTAGACACATTACACACCATACACTGACAATTTGACGCCCGCAAAAGACAAACTACGGGTTCCTGGGACTGGGGTTCCTGAGTAGGTACCGTTACACTGCTGCTGCAGTCAAATGAATTTGCCACGATCCGCAGTCCTTGATTACCGTAACGCCTATAACAAGGTCACTGTTGTGTTGACGTAAACCTGTGGAATGGTCATAAGCACTGACCTCTAGCACTCTCGTTGCAAAGGGTGCGGACTTCAGGTGTCAGATCCGTCACTCTTGTTAGAACCATGGCGTCGACTTGTGTTGTGGTAGGTAGCGAGCTCAAGTCGCGGCGCGCCAGTGACCCCCATTGTCTGTTGAAGTTGCTGGCTGTCGGACTTGGTGCATAGACGACCACTGTGTAAACCGGACCTTGCTTCGCCTCAAACACATTTTTGAGGAAAGAGAAGAAGCTGGGTTCGAAGACAACAAGGGTGAGAATGGGTGTCTCTGTGAAGTCGAATGTCACCAGTAGAAACGGCTCATATGCTGGAAATATGTTTCCCATCAGAGGGACAAGCATGCTGCGCCGTTGCGTTTACCCCATCTGCAAATGCAAATAAGTAGAATTAACCAGGCAAGTCGTTTGAGAGATGCAGAACGCTCCACAAATTTAAGCTCGCTCTCCAGGTAACTGCTCTCATAGGTACTGTACGTTCGAACATCACCTAAACGCAGAGCGATTGGTAAATCCATAATTAGCGCATCAGAAAATCCCGCAATCGAGTATAGTACCGACAAAGTCAACCCGGCAGCAAATTCAGAGCGACGCGGCAGGGATACTGTAGCTCTCGTGCACAGCCGCTATATGTATACACTGCACATTATTATGTAGATTATGAAATGAAAGCGGTTTTTCGCGGTCACAAGAACGACTTGATAACTTATGCTACCTGAGGAAGTAATCTACGCACACACACACTCTTGGTATCGTCCTGTGTAGTATACATGTTTGTATATGTTAAAGTGACAACCCGAGTTCAGTGAGATGGTTATTTAGTGAGAACCCGAGTACTCGGGTTCTCCGGGTTCTCACTGATGCAGTTAGTGAGACCCCGGGTAGACTGGCGCGGGCCGGCCCACCGCGCAATCTCTGGTCGGCGAGGCACAGCCGGCCTGAGCAGGAGGTGAAGTAGATGGAGGAGTGTCCATTCCACTTATCGTTTGCACTAAAACTCGACCAGCGTCGCGCTTGGCGGGTCTCAACTGAGGCTTAGCGCGACCACCAACTTCAGGGCGCGCTCCGCGCGCCCTGAAGTCGGTCACCGGTCGCGTTAAGCCTAAGCTTCGACCTGCCAGACTGCGACGCCGACTGACTCTTGTGCACTGTGGGCGCAGGGCGAGCCTAAGCATAGCCTGAATTCAAAGGAATATACACTGTCAAAGACACGTGGACTGTCAATTAACGCATTTATACTAATGTTAGCCGCACTTTCTGATATAATGTTACAAGTGCTTTTTCCAAAACAGAAGCTGTTAAAACAATTGAAAGCGGCGATTAGCTGTCCACTAACTTGTATGGCTCATTGTACAGCACGGGCGCCCTCGGCCAAGCGCGCCTTGCCGCCCAGCGCCACTCTACTCGGGTTCTCACTAGCTGCATCAGTGAGAACCCGAGTACTTGGGTTCTCCCTGAACTCGGGTTCTCCCCGTGACATATACACGCGGATATGCATGCGCTCATGCACAGGGTGTCCCACGGTGGGTGTTTAAGAAACTTTGATGAGCTGTCGCGCACCGCTGCGTTGACCGATTTTGCTTAGGTTTTGTACATATGTACGTATTACCCAGTGTAACTTAGACACTTGCAAAATATCAGCGCCTTACACTGATTCACGCGTGAATGCGGCCCCAAAACGCATAAGACGACAATTTCTTTTGACTCGTCGGCTTGTGGCAGCTACCTACAAAGTTGGCGTAGTTGCAGCTAATTTGGCGCAACGAATACTACCACAAAGAAGACAAGTTGAGCTTTTGAGCGGTCTTGTAACGAACATCTCCACGAAAGCCAGCGTCTTTGACGAATGATTCGTTTTGGGGCAGAATTCACGCGTGAATCAGTTTAGGATGCGGATATTTTGCAGTTGTCTCAGTTACACTTGGTAGTACTTATGTACAAAATTTCAGCAAAATCGGTCAACACAGCGGCGCGCAGCAGCTCATCAAAGTTGAAACACCCACCGTGGGACACCCTCTATGAATATATGAGCGTATGTAGAAACTCGTGAATGAATGCATGTACGTACGCACGTATGCACGCACGTACACTGCATGTATGGCATACCAGACACCATGTATAGCACGCGCGCCTTAACGTTAAAAGTCGGTTGTTTCTTCGCTGTTTGCACCCAGTTCGCGGCGCGCGCGGAGCGTTCCTCCATCCATCACGGGCTGTCAGAGACGGCGGTGCGCAGACGATCTGGGGTTCGCGCAGGCCGGCATGCATAGAATCCATTGCTGACGTGCGCGGTGCCGAAAATACGTAAGCAATGGCGCTGGATCGTCACAAACACGGTTGCGTAAATGGACGTACAATGTAAAAGGGCGCTCGCACGGCAGTTCTGTCGTCAGGTCATACGTTGTAGGAGTTGTGGACGTTGACTTGAGCCTCGACGAGAGCTGTTGGAGTACTTATGGTGACTTTCCTCCATTCTACGTGGGTTCACTGCTGTAGTTTACAGGGCGTGCCAAACTCGTAATACGTATGTCCTACTTCAGCGAAGGGTGCAGCTTGACAAGGCGAAGCTGTCCCCTTTCCTACAGTCTTAGTTGAAAGAACACGATATAACCTTCGGCAAACGCACAACAGTGCTGGGAGGTTTCAGTCACAGTGGTATGATGATAACCACATGTCTGGGGGAGTACAAGCGAATGTTTGGCGACAAGCTCAAAGTCACTGAAATGCCCTTCGTCTACCAGTGTCGCCTGAGGCCAATAGTGCAGGATGTGGTAGATGAACTGACTAAAATGAGGCAAGAAGCAGAAGTCAACAACCAACCACTACTAGGGAGATGTGTCAAGGATCTGCTAAACTCGGGGTTGAGCATACTGTAGTAGGTGTTGCACTGCAGTAAGTATAATGCAACTGAGGCTCGATGGTTGCTTGCAGGTTTGGCATGTCCATCATGCAGGGCCTGAGACTCATAAACTGGAAAATGGTTGGGCAAAATAGATTGAAAAAGGAAATTTCTAAACTGGAATCGCAAGATGGCTGCCCTGTCGGGTGGGTATCTTGTGCTATAGTTTGTCCAATGGCACAAACTAAGCAAATTTGTGCTTCTATTCAGCTATCCTTCATCGAAGGAGAGTCACTGGCTTGTTGGCAACAAACGGAGAACCATCAAGCACAGGCTACCCACACTGTACGGCGCCTGCGTACTATACTACAGTAAGGTAAGTTTAACCAAGTATGTACATATGTAGCCACTGCTTCTCTACACTTTGTCTGTGCTGATGCGACTGCGATTGCACTTGATGAAGCTACAGTAGCATTTCAGCTGGAAATGAGACAGATTGTCAGATTCAGGCGTCACCACGACAGGGCCGACTGGTACATTGCTTACACTGGTGAGTCTTACAGCTATCCCACCCTGCACTTCCTGCGTGCCTGCATCGCTTTTTCCTTCCTGAAACAATCTGCACACCTGTTTCATACACTGACTCGCTGGCCGTGCTGTCGTCGGCGCCTGGTGGTCTACACGAGACCATCAAACCAGGAATGGAAGCCAGTTGGGCCAAGGTGGCCAAAGAGCTCTTTGTCAACGACCAGGACCCCAGAGATTGAAGAGCGCTGCACAAGTGAGTGTGTAGTAGTATCTAGTATGTACGTAGGTGCTCACAACGAACTGATGGCACTACAATTTAGGCTGAAAACTTTCGAACTGTAGGACACGTAGTACGGAAAGACGGCGAGGTGGAATGAGCACTTGCGCATGAATTGTCAATTCTTCTCATCCAAAATGGCACGGCTAGTCTGCGATTGGCGGAGTCCTAAATCTTGGCTCCCGTGTAGGCCCATAACTGGTCGAATCGAAGCGAAATGGTGCATCTTGGGCTCATTTTGGCCTTGTCTACAGGATTCTGGTGGAGTTCTGCTGCTGCGCCGGTCCTTGTAGGTGCAGGAAACATGTGTTACTCGCACATCGGCGAAATTTGTGGAGACTCTTTGGGCGGAAATCGCCCTTGATTTGACATGGTAAATGAGTGGCGGTCTGCTTTCTCCTGTTCTGGTCAGAGTGCTTCGCTGCAGGGTCTCCTGCACGTTTCCCTTGTTCTTAAATTGTTACCTAGCAATTTAGTGGTACAAATTGTCAGGCAATTTGTGCCCAGGGACAAACGACAAGACTGGTTAACGCAACACAACACGAATCCAGCAGTCGAACTTTTGTTGAATCACGGCGCCAGTGCTGTCCTCCGATGCCATTAAGCATACAGACCGTCACATACGCATACATGCACATCGGCATCGTCATTCTTGCGCTAAGATACAGGGGGCGGGAGGGGGGAGCGACAAAGAACTCAAAGACACAGTGAGAGGAATGGAAGACGCAAAGGGGCGGAACGAGGGAGGGAGGAAAGGAAGGAAGGAGGGGGAATGAAGGGAGGGGTCTCAAGTCAGTGGTGTGTGCTCCACACAAGGACCGGATCTCGTGCCTTGAGCAAAACTCTCCATTACAGTCTCGAGCAAGCGATGAAGTGCCAAGAAACAGCAAACAATGTGGTCGAAGAAATTGTGAATCGCGGTCAGTTGCTGGGACCAGTGTCGCTAGTAGACAGTTCCTCGTTCCACTGTTCCACTGTTCCGCCAGGTTCCGTTCTGACAGTTCCCCCATTCTGAGGGTTCCTTGAGTTCTCAATTGGGGCGACAATGGCTCCTCCGGCCCTTCAAGTGCGAGGTCTGGACGAGGACCACAAGAACGAACTGAAAGCCCAGATGCTGCAGAACCCAGAGCAAGCCTCCAGGCAGAACTGCTAGCTGGGTGTGCTCTACTGCAAAAGAACAGAGTTAATAAATGCCGACCAGTAGACAGGATCAATTTGAAGTCACCATCATTGGCAGAAGACATACATATTCAGCGAGCACTGAAAGAGACCAGAACATCAACAGAAGGCTCAATCGTGTCGTTTGCAACACTGCTTTTCAATCGCACTGTTCAGGAATAGAGTCGTTTCTAGATGTTCGTCAGTAAGCCTTTCTCATTTCTCATTTCAGTTTTCGTGATTCCAGCAGCTGAGGAGAACAGATTCGTGATTTCATGACTCCAGCGCAAGCAACGCTAGAAGGATTTTCCTCTGAGCAAATGCAAAGCTTGATCGGAATGGGGTTAGGTAGGGACGCGACTGTCGGATAAGTGACGCGCTCATTATACGGCGGACTGAGGACAAATGTCAGCCACTGTAGCGACATGCAGTAATATATGTGCTACTGATGGGACGCCCATGGGCATGAATGAGACTCCCCGGCACCGTCACAACCTAGTTTTTACGCATGAATTGTTTGTTTGCACACAGACGTTTCGTTCGCTCTTCACCTACCTACCTCCCATCGTTAATTCTTTACTTATACAATCTACATACAGAAGATGTGCTGAGGTACCCCGATTTCCCCACGAATACGCGTCCGAACAACCATCCCAATGCCACTCGTTCGCAGGGTGACCAATAGAAACTCATTTTAGTTTCAGTTTCCGTTAAAATTATGGTGTTGGCTGAGTTTCAGTTTCAGTTTCAGTTATGGAATCCGCGCCAGTTTCGATTCAGTAACTGAAACTGAGTTTCAGTTATTGAGGTTCAGAAAGTCACAACGAATTGCTTAATATCATTCTTGTGGAACGATATTTAGTAAACAAGGAAGCGATTTCTAAACCTGGGATGGCATCCTTGCATATTTGGACCTAAATTTGAACAAAAAGTCTACATATGTACAGAAACTCGGCGTGAATTTTGTGAAAATCTGCTGAAATTCGGTAAGATTTGACATTCAAATAACTGAAACTAATCTGTGAGTTTCAGTTTCAGTTTCAGTTTCAGTTATGGAATCCGCACGAGTTTCGATTCAGTTTCAGTTTCAGTTAACTGATTGTAACTGAAACTGAAACTAGTAAAAGTTTCTATTGGCCACCCTGCCCGTTCGTATGCGGCCGCCGCAAGCAGCTTGACGCCGCCGCCCCTCACCTGGGACGACCCCTTCAGAGCGGAAGGAGGCGAGAATAATGACACTGATTTTGCCCCACATTCCCCTGTAAAAGAGCAACGCTATGGATCTGACCTCTTTGCCCCAAATGACCCTGACAGATAAAATCACTAAGTTCGAGACCAACCCGACCGTGCCCCCAAACCACTCTTCGCCATCTTGTTCAGCCTCGCCCAGTCGACCTCAGCCATCCCAGACCAAGACTAGAGTGACCCAAGTGACCCCAGACATCTTCAACCAAGACCCAGCCACTCCAGGCCTCGACAGCGAGCCAAGTCGCCTCCAAAGCCACCAAGAAGACCACGACCACATCTACCCACGTTACCACGACCCCCACTGCCACAGCTACCCCTGCCCCCATTGTTATGCAGAGTCACCGGCGGAACCAGTCAGCGCGGACCCGAACCACCAGGACGACCCGAACGACAGCTGCCCCACTACCCCAAGTATAGAACCCGAGATGGAAGCCGACCAAGTGGAGGAGGGAGGAGAGACGGAGCCGGTGGAAGAGGGAGAGGTAGAGGAGGAAGGAGAAGATCAGGTTATGTAAGTATTTTGTGCTTTTGCCCAGATTATTAATTTTGTGATATTACGTTCCAAATTTACCCTCTCTCTCTCTCGGCCCAGTCTCAGCCAGGTGGCTGAATTTTAAGTCCAAGGGGGTGTAACATGACCCATATTTGCCACGTATTACCCAAATATCCCTCTGCGTAGGGACGCGTGAACAATGCCTCAATAATTGCACTAATTGCCCTAGTGTTGCTCAGTTACCCGCGCCGCCAACGACATCTGAGTGCACCGCATTCACGTGATAGCTGAAGTCTGCACACGTGTACAGGTTTTGCCCCTTCTTTCCCTCTTTCCCCAGACATGACGGTTCTCGGTGCGTGCAGAACGCCGAAAGTTGCCCAAGCATAACTCCCGCGCGCGCTTGTTTTGGAACTCCGAGAGTCACCCAAGTGAGTCGCACGCGGCGTACTGAAATTGTCCCAGGGACTTTGCATGCGAAAAGCCAGTTTTGTTCGAGTGTCCCTCCCGCCGTGACCCACTTTTCCAGACTGCCCCGAACGCGCATAAAAGGCTGAGAGGGAGAGAGATGCATTGCCCCCTTGTGTGGTTACCTAAGTCCCGTTCTGTGCCTACGTAAGTCGAAACACCGGTCGTTGTCTGTCTAATTGTGATTTTTGACGGTAACAGTGCCCAGTTCTTATAATAAGTAAGCTTGTCGTGTGCCCCTCTTTTGCCACAAACAACACCAATCACACAGAAAACGCGGTTCACTAACGCCCAATTACGAAGTTCAGAAAGTAATCGCAATCCCGACGGAAGTAACACCCAAACGAGTAGAGTTGAATAACAGTGACACGAATATTTGGAAGTGACATAGCGAGTAGAAACGTTACACTGGCCGACGAAACGACGTTGCCGCCCCTTCCGAACTGGGTGGACCTGGTCCCGTTGGAGGCGGACTGACTGGTTGTCGACCACATTGAGAGATAGTTTTCGATCTCAGAAGGAGTTGGAGAATTCATGCCAGGGAGAATTCATGCCGGGGACTTGAACGACTTTTTCGCTGGCGGCGAGATTTTCGACCCAAAGAGGCACATCGCCTGCGGGCCGGTTGGTATTATCGGTTTGCAGCGTGCTTGAATCACTGTTCCTATGAACGCCTGTGCATTCTTTCAGCCGATAGCGTCCCATTTGGAAATGAATAACGGCGGCGTTTTCGCCATCAGCTTAAAACAGTTGCCTCAAACAGACTTCCATCAGTCTGTGGGCAGCCTGAATCAAGCAGCCCGGGTGTGACGCAGCCCAACGCAAGACGACGAAGAAAGAGTTAACGTCGTGCGCAATCGTGGCTGCTGAAGAGTTAGTCTAAGCGGCGGCGCCGTAAAGAACGAAGGCGGCGCATAATTAATCTGTTGCCGCCCGCCAGACGGTGAGCGTTTGTGTGTGTGAAGTCAACTAGAACGGTCTCATAGTACGATTCTAGACGCGTATAAGGTGGTGGCGCGACGGAGTTTAGTCTTACTGTCTGAGTCTTCGTGAGCCTAGAGTCTGAAAGGTTTGAAGTTGTGACCGTGGTGAAAGGAGATCGTTGGCGAGAGAGATGGGAGGTATGTAAGACACAGCGCAAAATAGCTTAGTTGACAACCACACAAACCCACGCCGTCACAGTAGGTCATGTAGGTGTAATGCAAAGTCAGGACCCCTTGCACATAGACCAGGGCCCCTTGCTCGGCCGAGCCCCTTGTCCAATGTTCAGGGCCCCTTGGCTCACTTCTCGGGCCCCTTGTCTCGCCCTAGCAAACGGGCCCTTTGCACATCGGGGCCACTTGTCCACTTACCAAGGGCCACACCCCCCGCACCGATGAGGGGTGGTTTTACACACTAGGAATGGCATCGGTCTTCGCCCAGACACACGATAGAAACAAGGGGGGGGGGACAAACTAGGGTTGCTGGACAAGTAGCAAATACGAGAGGTCCGGAGGACAAATATCAGTTGCATTGTACCCTACTTCTAAAATTTACCTCGTCCTGTCACTATTTGGACTTGCCAAGACTTTGCGAATCAACGCGTTAGAACGCATGCGATACAGACGGCAAGTGCAGGCGAGGAGAGGCTGAGAAACGAGCAAGCAGCAACCAAACCAACAGATTGCAGCTGCATCGAGTATTGGCGAATGTGGTAGCATTCAGAGGTGGGTTTTGGCGAATACGGTAGCAGACGGACAATAGCGGTCCTAGTGTCAGCGGGTTTCGCCTATTTCATGGTAATCTACCGAATCCGTTCTAGAACAGGCTCATACTACGAAGCTGCTCTTGCGAAATCTCGAACCGGTTGATCTTGAGCTGGTCTAATTGGCATTGCGTGGTGGGCACGCGTGGTGAGCCCTCCCCTGATGCGCTGGTGGGGCAACTGGCGGGCGTTCTACACGGAAACGGCACTGGCCTTCGGGCAGGCCAGGCGTTGGCGGCACGCTTTTGCCGAGGCATTGGCGCCCCTGCCGCTGGTCATTCCGCCGGTGCGCAAGGAAAACGTCGTCTACGACAAGGACGACCTCAGGGCGGCCCAGGAGCTGAAGGCGTTCGGAGGCAGTTCACCGCCTCCACTGATCGGCTTCGAGGTCGCCGCGGCGCTCTCGTCGCCTTCGCATCCCCCCCCAAGGCATGCCACCGGAGGGCCGACGGTCATGGGCCGCAGTAGAGGCCGCGGCAGAGGGCGCGCTGCCGCGCGACGCCATTCCCCCACCGTCGCCGACAGTGGTATGGCCAATGTCCGTGGGCCGCCTCTAGACTCGGCCATGGGCTGCCTCCTCTGCCAAAACGGACCCGCCTTCTCGATCGCCAAGTGCGTGGCTGATCATCCCAGGAGCCCGTCTCCAGGCTCTTGACACAGGAGCTGTTTATCTGCGATTGCGACGACGGCTCCACTTGCGCGCGTACACTCCAGCCAACGGAAGACGAGTCGTCGTACGTCCGCGAGTGGCTCGCTGCCACGCACGGTGTTGCCCCGCCGGACTCTGCTGCGCTCGCCGCCAGCGGTGGTGGCACCAGTCGGAGCAGCCCTCCCACTCCGACGAACAGCCTCGTCGACACGGCGGAGGTTCTTCTGTCGGAAACCCAAGCTTCCTCCACTTTCGACTTGGCCGCTTCAAGTTCTTTGTGAGAAACATGGGATCGTACGACCAGGGTGGCTGCAACGGCCGCGTTTTCGCAACTCCTCAGGTTTGTGTGTCTAAACAGTGAATGAAATTTGTCTATGGTAGACTAGGCATATGGCAACATTTGTTTGTTGCCCATGTTGAAAATATGCGGCAATGACGCCATTTAAAGCCACATAATGTTCAGTGCGTTATTTTTGTACCTTTATATATTATACTGTGGGTTTATGTTGTGTTATCGGATGAAGCAGCGAGACCTTACCCTTCCAAGCTTTCAGGAGCTGGTCGAACATGCAGCCTTCAATCACCTGGATTTTGATCTATTGTATTGCAAGCACTGCGGCTACACCTACCGGACTGCGAGACAGGAAGCCGAACATCTGGAAGTGCACGAGGATCGGTGACTTTTCAAGCCTTCTACCCGCGTTTGAAATCTGGTCGATGAAGCCGAAGCCCCCCCCCCCCCCCTAGCCGGAATTGGGCCCCTACCCCCCCCCCATACCCCCCCCCCCCCCCCTCCCCAGGGACCCCCCCCCCTCCACTCCTGAAAGACCCCCCTAGAAAATTTTCGCCTGCGGCGCTTAAAAATGTCAAAAATTTCGCCTGCGGCGCTTAAAAATGGCCAAATTTTCGCCTGCGGCACTCTATTTAGGCTGTTTAAACCAAAATTAAGCGATTTTTGGCACTTTTTGGTACATTTCCAAAAAATTTCGCATATTTTGGTACATTTTTGCCAAAAATTTTAAGTCATTTGACCCCCCCTCCAGGGTCCTCAGACCCCCCCCCCCCTCAGGGTTCAGGTGGAGAACCTGGAGAGGGAGATCAGCAGGCTGAACACCCTCAAGCAGACCATGGAGCACGAGGCCGAAGTGGTCAGCACCATCCACACCAGGCTGAGCTACCTCAAGAACTCCTTGAAACACAAACTGGTTCTGTTGGAAACGTATGATGACCATGTGTGAAATTCGCACTCGCCATTCATCTATCATGTGTGCGTGTGCCATGTTTTGCTGTACTGTGTACACAATTCAGAAGAATTGGGCTTCACTGAAGTCTTCTTTGCGGAATACGTGAGAATCGAGTGAGCGAGTAGCGATAACGAACGAAACGATTTAAGTCGATACTCTTTTCGAGAAGTATTTCGGTGTAGGACAGCTTGACCACTTTGCACTCCCATTCGACCCAATCCACACTTTCGAACAGGACGTGTCCCTTTCCGTCGCTCCCAGAGGCGACCCTGTTGGGGGGTATGACCTGCAAAGCGTCGAAAAGACTAAGTGAGCTTAACTCAACATACAAAGAAGCATATTATACTGGGTTGACAACAGACACAGGTTCAACACACACGTCCAAACCCTAGCTATGTATATTTAAATAAATTCTTAGCAAATCAACACATCAAGACAGACATTCTCACCCTCAAACAACGTTCTAAGAAGTCCCATGCGATGGGGTCTATGACACTCTGTCTGAGTTGGGTGTCGACCCTCTCTTGATACAAACCGTCGATCTCCGTGTTGTCATCGTGCCAGATTTGCCCCATGAGAAGCTCGTACATATACTATGCAGCCGACGCTCCACAGGTCGGCTGAGAAATAGTGCATCTAAAAGCAGAACACTGCCGTACAATCTCGCTGTGAAGAATTCTCCTTGTCATCAGTCATACTTTGTACTGGTCGACTTCTGGAGCCATATAGGCTGGACTGTTGGCCCGATTGTCTCGGGGCCATTTTGTCGAGGCGTTGCAGCTCAGCCCGAAGTCAGTGATGCGCAGGAACTTGTCCCCCATCGCGATCAAGAGATTGTTGGGCTGAAGTTGATAATCATTGCACTGTATCGAAATTCAGTTGTTCAACCAAGCAAAACGTTCAGGTTTGAAGCGTTTGGAAATTAACGCTTGGAAATCGCTGGTTAAATCCCGCTTCCCCACGCAACCGTTACATACTCCACATTTTGTTGGAGTGTAAGACGAGTTGGATTCTTACCTTCAGGTCGCGGTGTATAATGCGGAGGAGGCAGCCCGTGGCCGAGTCTAGAGGCGGTCCACGGACATTGGCCATACCACTGTCGGCGACGGTGGGGGGAATGGCGTCGCGCGGCAGCGCGCCCTCTGCCGCGGCCTCTACCGCGACCCATGACCGTCGGCCCTCTGGTGGCATGCCTGGGGGGGGGGGGGGGGTTGCGAAGGCGACGAGAGCGCCGCAGCGACCTCGAAGCCGTTCAGTGGAGGCGGCGAACTGCCTCCGAACGCCTTCAGCTCCTGGGCCGCCCTGAGGTCGTCCTTGTCGTAGACGACGTTTTCCTTGCGCACCGGGGGTCTTGTCACTCCTCAGTGTTGATCCAGTCGTACAGGATCTCTGACTTTGTACAGAGCCGACTGGACCACTTCAGCGCCTGCTCTAGTATGTCTCGGGCCACCGTTGGTCGGTCGTCGCAGATCGCCTGCCACCACGAAGTGTCCAACCAGTCGAGCGCCGGCGCGATACTGAAGGCCTTGAAACGCCGTCTTGATGCAGTGCCATCTGCCAGCTTGAGCAGCTTTCGGTCGGACGTGTTGTATGGTCTCTTGACGACAGGTCTGCGAATGATCGGCTGTTAGACACTTCTAACGAGAATGGCTTTAGATTGGGGTGCGTTGTTTTACAACCCATGTGCTAAGAGACACTCACGCTGTTCATCATCGTTTTCTTGGCGGACTCCTTGTCGATCTGGTTGGCTCCGTTGGCGTCAGCTAGGCTCGCAACAAAGCAAACGACTCTTTTATTTTTAAAAGCTTTGGCAACTCTGTCAATATCACCAAGGAATGATCCGGTGGACGTACTGAATACAGTCCGATAGTCTAATATCAAGTCAGATTACACTGAATATGCGTAGATTTCGCTTACATAGCTGTCTGTCTCATAGCTTCAGAATTCAGAACTTTCAAGCTTTCATAAGTTTCAAGTTTTCAGATTTTCAGACGAAGATTCAACAGTCAAAATTCCGGCGACAGATTATACTCATAAAACAAAACACATACTGCAAAGACGTGTCGATTACACTACACCGAAGGGAAGAGAATCAAGGTCACGTACGGTGTGCGAGGCGTAGAAAAGACGTTGACTTTGTGCCGACGTGCAGCGTGCGCTCTGTGCGCACCACTTCTGCACATTATCTGGCAATCGCAATATGTAGTCGGGGTACTTGGGACTAGACATGCGTTCAATCCAGCTTTGGTGTGTAGGTACCATAATCCCGAGAATTTTTTAGCAATGGCCCTTCTCCTCCTCGTCGGCTTTCGTCTCCTCACCCTGCGCTGACGTGGCGGAGAAGCTGGTGGAGTGTGGACCTTCTTTCGCCGAAGCGTTGGCCGATTTCCAACTTACTTCAAGGATCACGCGACGACGCCAAGGAGTAGTTCGTCAAGAACAGCAACCCGCTGGAGTGCGCCGCTACCCCCCCCCCCCCCCCCACCTTTCCAATTCATTCACACACTTCCACCTTCCACTTGTTGCAGATACCTCAGATACGAATCCAAGAAGGACGGTCGAAGGTCGGGGGAAGCCGGCTAGTCGTTTCCCATCTCCAGCTCAAGTTTCACTCCAACAAGCGGCTGCGTTCGACCTCCAAGTGTTGGGAACCCATCACGCTGGTGACGCTGAACACCTTCTCAGGCTTCAGCATCGCCATCTATGCCAGTCACTTCGAGAAGGCGCCAGCGCCACTGCGTCGTCTGCTAGAGGTACAGCGCTGCTGCCTCCTCCACCCCTCTGCAAACTATGGTTTACGTAGGAGCTAACCGAACGACACAACTGGCAGGATCCCTACCTATCTGGTCAAGGTCTACCTGAACGCTACCGACGTCAGACCCATCAGAACCCAAACGAAGGTCGAGACCGTCAGCTGGCTGGGGCTGAAGAGCCTTTTCTCCAGGCTCGAGAAGAGGAAGCTCAGAAGAGGAAACGAGCTTCCTGCTGGACTGGGAGAATCTGCTGTCACAGATGAGTCACACTCTGGGATTGGGAAGTTACGACCACAGAGCCAACTGGCTTCAATACCCTCTCCCTCGGCGCCTTCTGGAGTACCCGATAGGTGAGTGAGTTCTCTCAGCAGCTTTCCATCGCTATATGCAATCAGGATTAAGCAGCGCGCCATTCCTTAAGCCGTCGGAATTCCGCGCGCGCGCGCGCTTTGCCGAGTCGCTCAGTAGTCTATCCAGACAGTCACAAACAAATCTAATTCGCCCCCAGAGCGGAGCCCACTCCCAGCAATCTAATCCCACGTCCGAAACCCAAAAGGTACCAGAGGTCGCAAACATGCCTTTCGTTACAGCATTGTTGTCTGGCTTTGAAGCCGGCACCTGCGGCGATGAGCCTGAGATCCCTCTACGCGCACTGCTCAGTAGCAGCGATTCGTGGCAGTGACCACAGTCCCTGGCAGTGGAGATGGACCGGGAGCGGTATGCAAAACATAGTCCTATTACTAATGCTTTGTGAACTTTTCTTATCATATATGTCCATACCCTGTTACTATAATAGTTACTATGCACACTCCAATGATTACGCATACAAGTACTGTGAGTGTGTTAATTTTACCAAATTTCTCATTTAGCTGGGGCGACTGGACCCTGTCGTTGCGCCCAGTGCGCTTATTTAGCAAGTGCGGGGTCGACGTTCTGACCTACCTCTACGAGGCCCTGGGAGCCAGCACCTACGAGGTGCGACTCGTGGTGCCCGAAGAGTGCATGCAGATGTTCTGTCAGGGCGTGAAGTCCGCGGCGGTAAAACAAGCTGTGTGTGTAAAAAGTTCAACTTATACTTTGTGCCTGTCACATCTTGGTGAACAGTATAGTGAACTCAAGGCACATCATTAGCCTTCTCACCAAGGACGGCAAGTTCTTTTGCGCGAAGCCAAGCTTGACCGATCGAGGTGAATTCCCATTCACTGTAGTTCTCTCAGAGTGTCAGCGTGGTAACTCGTTGTTGTTGTTGTTGTTGTAGCACTACTGACCGTTGGCTGACTGAACTCAACTGAGCGTTACTGAAAGAGACTTGAACTTTTCAGGCCCGAGGCTGACCCTGGGCTACTACGAGCCCATCCCCTCCTACAACGGCACATTCACCATCTACAAGTGTGAGTGTAGCACTCCCTTTGCTAATCGACGACTGAACCGACACTCCGAACTCTTACTCAATCGACTCTCGATTTGCGCCATATGTATCGTTCAATACTGAATAGATTACACAGTTCTCGCTCAATTTTGTGTTATTGCAGCCATGGACAAGTCGCCGAAAACGAGCTATTCGCTCGATGAGATGGCCTGGGTCGTGGAAGGACTGTCTTTGTCTGCCAGATCAAATCGCTTCACTTTGTGGAACCCCTGTCGTTGACTACCAGTCCAAATCGTTTCACTTTGTGGAAGCCCTGTCGTTGACTGCCAGGTCAAATCGTTTCACTCTGTGGAAGCCCTGTCGTTGACTACCAGGCCAAATTGTTTCACTTTGTGGAAGCCCTGTCTTTATCTGCCAGGTCAAATCGTTTCACTTTGTGGAAGCCCTGTCGTTGACTACCAGGCTAAATCGTTTCACTCTGTGGAAGCCCTGTCTTTATCTGCGAGGTCAAATCGTTTCACTTTGTGGAAGCCCTGTCGTTGACTACCAGGCTAAATCGTTTCACTCTGTGGAAGCCCTGTCTTTATCTGCGAGGTCAAATCGTTTTACTCTGTGGAAGCCCTGTCGTTGACTACCAGGCCAAATTGTTTCACTTTGTGGAAGCCCTGTCGTAGACTACCAGGCCACGTTCAATTTGTGGAAGCCCTGTCTTTATCTGCCAGGTCAAATCGTTTCACTTTGTGGAAGCCCTGTCGTTGACTACCGGACCAAATCGTTTCACTTTTCGACGAACGGCTAAGTTGAATCCAAACGCCACTCTGTAGGAGTAGATGGTGTTGAGGCCAACTCACAACTGTTTTGTAAGCAAAAGTCGCCCATTTTAGTGTTGTTGTTGTTGTAGTATTTGTTGTTGTAGTAGTATTTTTAGTATTTGAAGTAGTTGTGGTACATATTTACTACAGTAGCCCTCTTGTCGAGACTCGGTTCGTTCGCTTCACAACAGACTTGCGAGCGAGCAGACAAACACACATACATACACTCTCTCACAAACAAAATTAGGTGAATTTTGGCAGTTTTTGATACATTTTCGAATAATTTCCTCATATTTTGGTACTTTTTTGGCAAAAATTTTAGGTCGTTTGACCCATACTCCATGGAGTCTCAGACCCCCCCACCCCCCTCGATGGGGCCGTATACCAGATTGAGTGGAAATTGTTCTACTGGAGAAATTGTTCTACCAAGCAAGAGGGGAAGTCGTTCTACTTTTTGGGAAATTGTCCTACTCGGCTTTAAAGTTGTTCTACCCGAGTGGGAAATTGTTCTATGCCTATTGTCGGAGGACAAATGTCAGCTAACAAGTGATGCCAGTACCACTCAAGCATCACCACTGCATTTACGTCCCGGAATAAAATTTAGAAATAAAATGTGGCTGCGACTGTTTCTGTCAACAAATCAAGTGCACCATCGATCTCAGCAAGGTGACGGGTCTTTCGAAAGTCCAGACCCCCATCCACAGCACGTTGTTGAAAAGCTACAGTGCTGATGTTTGCACACATGATAACCTATTGCCTTGGGACATCTGACTCCAAATTTCAGTCTCCTAGACCAGCCTACGCGCAATTGCTCCATTTCCAAGCTGTCCCTTCTCATGCACGCAGTTGGCCAAGCCGGCCAATGGTGCCGAAGTGGACATATTGGTCTGAGGCCCCTGGAGGGGCGTCAAATGACCTAAAAATTTTGAAATAGGCCAAAAAATGCCAAAAGAATGCTTAATTTTGGTCAAAAACGTCCAAAATATAGCGCCGCAGGCGAAAATTTTGCTATTTTCAAGCGCAGCAGGCGAAATTTTTGCCATTTTTAAGCGCCGCAGGCGAAATTAATTCTAGGGGGAGGGTCTTTTGGGGAAGGCGGGAGGGGGGTACCGGGGGGGTATGGGGGGGGGGGTACACTTTCGGCTAGGGGGGGGGGGCTTATCCCCCCCCCCCCCCCCCGGTTACACGTATGGGTACGAGTCGCCGACGTCGCACGCATCCTACTTTTTCGTCTCTGGTGAAGACCGGTCTCCATCTGCAACTTTCAGGCCCAGACTGCCGTCGCTTTTCCAGAATGACGTTTCGAACAGTTTTCAAAACAACTCTTGCTAGCGGATATAGTGTGCCTCCACTGTCTACATGCAAATAGCTACCGTGAGAGTGAGCCTGGCATTGACTAGACTTCCCGCCGCTCGAATTCGAAAATTGGCCAGCCCGTCTGTCCTCCTCTCTCTCCTCCGCCTCCCACGTGGACATGACAAACGACTGCTTACGAGCGCCGCTACTAGCGGACAAGAGCGACTACGGCTAACAAAGGAGCGCGCGATAAAGTCGACTTTCGCTGCCTCCGACCCGCAAGGCGCCCGTTGAGCGCTACTCCATCAAACGGCGCCGACCGATCGTTCCCAGGACTCCCAGGCGCTGGCAGGAAGGGGGGGGGGGGGGAGGTAGGGGATCTGGACAACGGGCAACCAAAAGCGCAGCTTCAATGCAATCCAACGAGTTTGAAAGCGGCACTGACGCGCACACTTTGGTCGTTGAGTAGAATCGAGCTTGCGGCGCGGGCGACTTGCGAGCGCGCAGTCGGATCGTTCAGGTCCAGGTGGAGAGGCTTGTGCATGAGTAGGAAGCGCTGTGCGTCTGCCTGACTGGCTCGCTTGTCCTCGGTGACAGACTGCAAGAAGGCCAAGCCGACGCACTCGACGCCCAGCCCTCTGATCAGTGTTGCGACGGCTCGGAGACTTGACAGTAGACGCAGTAGGCGGCCCGTCTGCGCAAGGCGGCTTCGGCTGCCATCTCAGCCAGCGCTCAAACGAATGTGTCGTAGAGGTTCGAGTCCACCAAGCTCAACTGCTCGATGTGCAGAGGTCTCTGGAAGACCGAAACGCTACAATCCGCATCACCAAAAGCCTGCAGTAAGCCTGACTGTTGACTCATTTCGGCCAGCCGTTTGATGACTAACGTCTGTTGGCCCAGCCGCCAGTTGTGATCGGTTGTCTTGTCGGCCATTTCGTCGGCCAAGCCCAGCAGCCGCTCCGCGTCTGGACCCAGACCGACTTTGCTTAGAACCACCGCCTTATACTCCGCGATGAGTTCGACTCGATCGGAGAACTTTGTCAGCAGATCGTAGCCGTACCGCGCGATCATTTCCTCATCGGTCGGCGCGACCCGACAGTCGTCGTCGCAGCCTGAAGTGCACCGAGCCCTCATCTGCTTTCGGAGCTCTATGTGCTCGACTATCGTACCCAGTTGATTCCGGCGTTCGTACCCATAGACTATCGTACCCATAGGCTATCGTACTATGTGCCATTCCGGCGGTGATGCTGCGACAGCTCTTGCACAAATGACTCAGTAACAGCCGCGCTGAGACGGCGACGCAGTAGTTAACATAGACACCCTGGGATCTGCTTCACCACATACTTAAGCATGGTACAAGTGGTCTCCCCAAGTCGATCGATACAATGCTGCTTTGACGCCTTTCCGCCTAGGCCCCTTTGTCGGCTCCGTTTACGCGCGCGTACGCACGGAGGCGCGAAGCGCTTTCCCCCCCTCGCCCCTTTACCCTCCCTCCGCCGGATCAAGGATAACTCTAGAGTAGGAGGAGCAGTTATACAGTTGTTATCTTTGGCCGGATGGAGAATGAGGAGGGGGTGGGGGGCCGCGTTCGAGCGCCTCGGCGCGAGCGGCGCGGCCGCAGCACACCCGACGATCGAGACGACAGAAACATCGCAGGATGGCGCCCCCGAAAATCACTAGATGGAGAGCGTGAACCTTTGTCACTTCGGGAGACTGGACTGAAAACCGCCATTGCGCGAATCGACGTTCGAGCACTGTCACAGACTGGGTGCAGCTTCATGATAGGAAACGTCGTTTCATTCTGAAAGGCGCTTCAGTTGCCATTCCAAAGCGGGACGCGTTGCCAAAGCCGCATCGTTGCGCGTTTCAGATTGACAAACGTCGCCTGTAGAGTGCGAGAGGGCGCTTTTCCACAAAGACGCAAGCCAGCTAACCATAAAGAAGCCTCTCGTGAATACATAGGTACATGCGAGTCGCGCCGATTTGAATGCCAAAGCTCACCCATCAGCAAGAGGCCATTCGTAATTTTGGGAGCGAAGCCGTTTTGTGATGCCACTTATTCACGACTTCTGCTAACGGTTAGTTTCAGCTCCCGTTCTCACGTAAGGGCTTGTGATTACCTGGGAACCGCTGCCTCTAATCTCAGTTTCCCGCGCTAAGTCATCTCTTCCGCTGCCAATGTTTGTCTGAGAGCTTGTCTGCATTGTTTGCAATCCAAGTAGCGTAAAAGCGTAAGCTTGCTACAAGCCTGTGCGTTCATTGCGTTCACTGCGGCCATAGCGGTCAGACTAAAGAGTCCGAAAAGGGACAATTGTGAAAGAGAAGCCAGAGAGTGAAAGGGCTTCCATCACAGTTTCACAGCCTGAACCGATTAGGGCGTTTCACGCGAGAGCGCAATCGCTGCCGCTAGCATCCCTCGGACGAGTGGCGCCGCGAAGAGAGAGAGAGGCGAGCGCCGTCGGAGCCGCGCCGCTCCTTTCAAGTCTACTGTGTAAGCGGCGAGTGAGAGGAGCGAGTCAAACCATTCGAAGTTTGGCGCATACATACATGTAGGTACGCAAAGTAAAAGTATGGCGCCTGTTCCAAAAGCTAGGGCGCAGTTTGCTCGAAGTGAGTGATCGTCAACAATCCAGCGTGGAGCTTTGGTTCAACCTACACGACCAATTTGTTTAGGCGACAGCCAGCCGAAGCTAGAAACAGCGCTGGGATTACATGGCAGAGAAAGCGCTTCACAAAAGCCAGAAGGCGCCTAGGGAGGGAGCGCCGCTCGATTTCTTAACAAGGGAACGCCGAGCGCTCCTCTCGCGAGAGACGAGTTGCGTCGCCGCCCTTTAGAGAGAGTGTCAGGCGAGCGGACAGCGCCAAAGTTCTCTCCCTACAAAACTTGGAGGCAATGAAACTGTAACGGGAGAGCAGCGAAACTTCTGTAACAGTGCAAACGCAACTTGGAGGCTACGATGGGCGATGTTGGTCGATTTCTGTCAGAGGCCATCAGTGAAGTTAGCACAGTATGTGCATAGGTACAGGGTGCTCCAAAATCTGAAGTAAATGGGTGATACTTTGACAGCAAAGCAAAACGCCTGTTCCAAAAGCTGGGTGCAGTTTGCTCGAAATGAGTGATAGTCAGCAATCCAGCTTGGAGCTTTGGTTCAACCTACACGACCAATTTGTTTAGGCGACAGCCAGCCGAGGCTAGAAACATCGCTGGGATTACATGGCAGTGAAAGCGCTTTACAAAAGCCAGAAGGCGCCTAGGGAGGGAGCGCCGCTCGATTTCTTAACAAGGGAACGCCGAGCGCTCCTCTCGCGAGAGACGAGTTGCGTCGCCGCCCTTTAGAGAGAGTGTCAGGCGAGCGGACAGCGCCAAAGTCCCCTACTCCCGTCGCGATGCGAAGCCAACAACTGGGGCTTTGGAACAAAACTTGGAGGCAATGAAACAGTAACGGGAGAGCAGCGAAACTTCTGTAACAGTGCAAACGCAACTTGGAGGCTACGATGGGCGATGCTGGCCGCTTTCTGTTAGAGGTCGTCGGTGCATTAGGCAAAGTATGTATGTAGGTACAGGGTGCTCCAAGAATCTTCCGCGCGAATGAAACTTTGACAGCAAAGCAAAACGCCGCGCGCGAGTGCGAAACTGTAGCAGAGCAGCGAAACTTCTGTGACTTGCAGCCGGCCGCTTCTGTTAGAGGCCGTCGGTGCAGAAGGCACAGTGCGTAGGTACAGGGTGCTCCAAGAATCCTCGCGCGAATGAAACTTTGACAGCAAAGCAAAACGCCGCGCGCGAGCTGGACAGGGGATAGCTGGGAAGGCGCGGGCGACGAATGAGCGCCCGAGTCGTCGCGCTCCTCGCCGAATGAAAGCCGTTTGTCTAAGCATCGTCGAATTAGGTTCTCACGGCTCGAAAAGTGGCCCGGACGGTCTGAGAGAGAGGGAGGGGGAGAGGAGGGCGGAGAAGCGTGGGCGCGCGCGTCTTTCGCGATTTTCACCCCCATTCCCAGTTTGCGTCAGTCGTTCGGAGCCCCCGGCAGACTGGTTTCAAAAGTCGCAACGAAGGGCCGATGGTAAGTCGTTTTGGACAGCTTTGCCTAGTCTCAATCCGGCGCATTTAGGAACGCAAGCGACGTCTGCCCTTCGAAGACGAGCCGGCGGCCAAGCGTCCCAGAATAGAATGGGTAGTCGATTTGGGGGAGGATAGCTACGTTACAAAGCCCCGCTTGAGCCTGATAATCGACGCTTTCGACAGCTGGCCCGGTTGCGCGCATATACTGTGTAGCGCTGGATACTACTTGCGTTCCGAGGACACCGTACGTTACGTCCCGCCTACGCGAGGGTTCGCGATTGCCAATTTTGCGCCCATCGATAGAGATGACGTCATTAGAAGAGTCGACGCGTTCGACCCTTACGGTTTCTTTTGCGACGCGATCGACAACGTGCCCGACGGCTACGCGTTCGGAGGGTTCGCCAATCTTCGCGTGGTGCTTATATAACGAGTTAATTCGCGTCATCCCCGTCATTCGTCCTCTCCACTTTTCGAGATGTGCGAGCTGTGTAGCGATAACGAGTTTCAAGACGCTTGCGTGTTGGCGCACATTCGCTGCTTGTCCAAGCAGCTAAATGACGTGCGTTGCCAGCTGACCAAGCTGCGAGCCTACTACGACAACAAGAGGAGCTCCCTGGAAGAGTCGGAAAGGAAGCTCAACGACCAACGTCAATGCTTCCACTGGGTGACAGAAATTATCTTGTCCTACCAACCTGGTGCTACCAACGTCAATGCTTCCACTGGGTGACAGAAATCATGTATCTTGTCCTACCAACCTGGTGCTACCAACGTCAATGCTTCCACTGGGTGACAGAAATTATCTTGTCTTACCAACCTGGTGCTACCAACGTCAATGCTTCCACTGGGTGACAGAAATTATCTTGTCCTACCAACCTGGTGCTACCAGCATCAATGCTTCCACTGGGTGACAGAAATTATCTTGTCCTTCCAACCTGGTGCTACCAACGTCAATGCTTCCACTGGGTGACAGAAATTATCTTGTCCTACCAACCTGGTGCTACCAACGTCAATGCTTCCACTGGGTGACAGAAATTATCTTGTCCTACCAACGTGGTGCTACCAACGTCAATGCTTCCACTGGGTTACAGAAATTATCTTGTCCTACCAACCTGGTGCTACCAACGTCAATGCTTCCACTGGGTGACAGAAATTATCTTGTCCTACCAACCTGGTGCTACCAACGTCAATGCTTCCACTGGGTGACAGAAATTATGTATCTTGTCCTACCAACCTGGTGCTACCAACGTCAATGCTTCCACTGGGTGACAGAAATCATGTATCTTGTCCTACCAACCTGGTGCTACCAACGTCAATGCTTCCATTGGGTGACAGAAATTACCTTGTCCTACCAACCTGGTGCTACCAACGTCAATGCTTCCACTGGGTGACAGAAATTATCTTGTCCTACCAACCTGGTGCTACCAACATCAATGCTTCCACTGGGTGACAGAAATTATCTTGTCCTACCAACCTGGTGCTACCAACGTCAATGCTTCCACTGGGTGACAGAAATTATCTTGTCCTACCAACCTGGTGCTACCAACGTCAATGCTTCCACTGGGTGGCAGAAATTATCTTGTCCAACCAACCTGGTGCTACCAACGTCAATGCTTCCACTGGGTGACAGAAATTATGTATCTTGTCCTACCAACCTGGTGCTACCAACGTCAATGCTTCCACTGGGTGACAGAAATTATGTATCTTGTCCTACCAACCTGGTGCTACCAACGTCAATGCTTCCACTGGGTGACAGAAATTATCTTGTCCTACCAACCTGGTGCTACCAACGTCAATGCTTCCACTAGGTGACAGAAATTATCTTGTCCTACCAACGTGGTGCTACCAACGTCAATGCTTCCACTGGGTTACAGAAATTATCTTGTCCTACCAACCTGGTGCTACCAACGTCAATGCTTCCACTGGGTGACAGAAATTATCTTGTCCTACCAACCTGGTGCTACCAACGTCAATGCTTCCACTGGGTGACAGAAATCATGTATCTTGTCCTACCAACCTGGTGCTACCAACGTCAGTGCTTCCACTGGGTGACAGAAATTATGTATCTTGTCCTACCAACCTGGTGCTACCAACGTCAATGCTTCCACTGGGTGACAGAAATTATCTTGTCCTACCAACCTGGTGCTACCAACATCAATGCTTCCACTGGGTGACAGAAATTATCTTGTCCTTCCAACCTGGTGCTACCAACGTCAATGCTTCCACTGGGTGACAGAAATTATCTTGTCCTACCAACCTGGTGCTACCAACGTCAATGCTTCCACTGGGTGACAGAAATTATCTTGTCCTACCAACGTGGTGCTACCAACGTCAATGCTTCCACTGGGTGACAGAAATTATCTTGTCCTACCAACCTGGTGCTACCAACGTCAATGCTTCCACTGGGTGACAGAAATTATCTTGTCCTACCAACCTGGTGCTACCAACGTCAATGCTTCCACTTGGTGACAGAAATTATGTATCTTGTCCTATCAACCTGGTGCTACCAACGTCAATGCTTCCACTGGGTGACAGAAATTATCTTGTCCTACCAACCTGGTGCTACCAACGTCAATGCTTCCATTGGGTGACAGAAATTATCTTGTCCTACCAACCTGGTGCTACCAACGTCAATGCTTCCACTGGGTGACAGAAATTATGTATCTTGTTCTACCAACCTGGTGCTACCAACGTCAATGCTTCCACTGGGTGACAGAAATTATGTATCTTGTCCTACCAACCTGGTGCTACCAACGTCAATGCTTCCACTGGGTGACAGAAATTATGTATCTTGTCCTACCAACCTGGTGCTACCAACGCCAGTGCTTCCACTGGGTGACAGAAATTATGTATCTTGTCCTACCAACCTGGTGCTACCAACGTCAATGCTTCCACTGGGTGACAGAAATTATCTTGTCCTACCAACCTGGTGCTACCAACGTCAATGCCTCCACTGGGTTACAGAAATTATCTTGTCCTACCAACCTGGTGCTACCAACGTCAATGCTTCCACTGGGTGACAGAAATTATCTTGTCCTACCAACCTGGTGCTACCAACGTCAATGCTTCCACTGGGTGACAGAAATTATCTTGTCCTACCTCACCGGCCCTTCGCAAGCGATTGTTATTGAACGCATGCAGCTCTACCGGATTTAGAGAGACGAGAGGCATCTGACAGCTGACGAAGACATAAGCGAGAGTGCAGCACGAACAACAGGGTAGTATGGAACACGAATTACGTTAGCGAAAACTGGTATCACTTATCGGTCGGCAGCCCACAATTAGTCCAACTGCCTTAGGTATGTGGTTCATATATGTCACACACTTGTTGAGCGTGAGCTCGTTTTCACAGTAGTGCAGCAGCGACTCGATCAGTTCGTCCTGAGTCGTGGGCTTGTAGCGGGTTCTCAGATGGTGCTTCATGTCAGCCCAGATCATCTCGATGGGATTCAGATCTGGGCTTTCTGCGGGAGTTTTCCACCAGTTCACACCGTTCTCCTGGAAGTATTCCTGCACTCGTCTTGAGGCGTGCTTGGGGTCTGAATTAAGGCACCGTAAAAATACACCAAAGGAAGCATCATATACATACTACTGTGGGCAAACATCGGAATCCTTACCATTGTCTTGGAGCAATTTCCAGTTTCCCCTTCCATATGCTTCCTCTGCAAAAGGCAGCAGGCACTCCCTCAAGATGTCGACGTAATTCTCCGCGTCCATATCCCTGTAAGGTTGCGTACTCAACTCTGCTGTGTAATACATACGACGCAAGTAGCAGAGAACACTACCTTTGAAAATTTTCAGCGCGGTTCTCCCTCACTCGAATTCCACCAAATGCTAACCCTGGCTGGTTAGCACTGGCCGCGTCGCAGCCGGGTCGCGAGTGGACAGCAGCAAACGTCAGCAGGAGAAGGAACAAGAGCAGCAGCGAGGCCGCGTGCGATGACGATCCGACCTGTCTGAGACGCCCCCGCATCACAGTCGCCAATCGCCACTGAGGAAGGCGCCAAAAGCGGACCTTTCAAGCAGCAGCTGGGACAGCGATTCAGATGGAGAGAGCGGGATCTTGCCGGACACTCCTCCGCTGAACAGAACGCTTGACAGTATGGCACATACACTTCTGTCGACAGTACGTCTTGCGCGTGCGACTGAATCGCCATTTCGACTGTCTGTCTGGGAACCCATATTACAATTCTATTTCTTTGCGCAACACGAATTGAATTTCCGTCGTAAGCGTTCACCACTCCGCGTTTTCTCGAGAATTCTGCGAAATGCTCCACGAATGGTGAATCTGTCGTTTGTATTTGTCGCATGCTTGGGAATTTCGCCTTCCGGTTGCCCGATTGCTTGAGTCGTGTTTGAGAAAAGCAGAGGAAATCGTGTGTTATTTCCGATGCAATTTGTTGACGCAAACAGAAAGCAGAATCTATGTGGAAGGATAGGGTATGCAGGATTGTGTACTGTGCAAGCAAGGGGAATTGAGTTGGCTACGAGACTGACTGCACGCTGAGCAGGAAACAGAAAACGGAATGCTGAGTGAGTGAAGCTACATAAGAGACTGAATGAAACTACATACAAATCTGTGACAGACGTCGCCTCTAGCGCTGCCAAAATCGGCGCCTGCAACGCTAGAGATCCACCTCCAGCGACAGCGTCAGTAGCAATGGTAACTGCAAGAGGACAAATGTCAGCCAATGGAAAGCTAAGCATCTACGACACGCGCGACGTGACCAATGGCCGAAACTTAAAAGCCCTATTAACAGCTGCAGTTATACATAGTACAGTACTAGCTGATCCTTACCGTTGCAAAAGTATTTGTGTAATGGGATGTGATTGGCATGGCAAGCATGTATGTAGTTTTGTAGAGGAATATGCGTAACATAGATTTGTCAAGGCGCACAGAGCGGGGAAGATGATGTATGCACGTACGTAAGCGGGTGTAGGAATGGAGAAAATGCACGAACAAAGGCTAAATCACTGCACGCAAGAACTTCTGAGGCGCATCAAGTTGGCGCTAGGCGGTCAAAACTTCTTTGTAAACGATGTTAAGCGTGTAACTTCCTTTCTTGGAGCCGAGATTGCCATTGGAGAGTAGGACCTGAAAGAGGACAGGCTATGATGAAGGGATGAAAGGAGGAGAAATTGACTTGTCTGAAGAAGAAGACGAAATGATGGACTCTGTCTGCAGTGACCTTGGCGGCCGCGGAGCTGCCAGCGCGGGACAGGGCCACGTAGAGCTGGCCGTGCGTGAACACGGGGGCGAGCAGAACGATGCCCACGCGCTACTCGAGTTGCTATTCGGTCCATACGGTTGTCTATTCTATCCATTATGGTCCTCCTGTAGCTTGCACCTATCGAGTCTTTTGTTCCTCAAGTTAGTGCCCCATGGCGCGCACCGTATACTCTGTTTGGCCATGAACCGGATAATCCCCCCCCCCCTCTTGCTCAATCAGTTCCGCTCTAGCGCCTTTGTTTCCTTCCAATTTCCCAATGGGGTAGAACAATTGACTTTGGCCCTCGACCGAGCCTTCGTCTTTGTGGCCACCGCCGGCCTTCGCCCGTGCGTGCGCAGTGTATCCGCCTGTGTATGGCCGCCGCCGGCTACCAACCGTCGAGAATGGGTCTCGTCAGAAGCGGTCATAGCCCTGCTGGTACTGGCGCATGGAGAGGCCATCGTGCAGCAGAACGAGTTTGTGTTTCCTCTCCCAGAGTAGGCTGCAGAGGACGTCGTCTGTGCCAGCTTCTGACACAAAGTAGACGGTCTTGGTGGAGTACATGTCGTCCCCCAAGGCCGTCCTAATGGCGTCCACTTGGCGGCCGACCTCCTGCTGTTTCTCCCTGTAATGTGCAAATGCGCAGGTGGCGCAACCAGCGCATTATACGAACACAAACTCAAAAACAAGTCAAAATGAAAAACATGATGACTCACACAAAAGCTTCATTTCGTGTCGGTAGAAGTCGCAGGTCGCAAAGTTCTGAAAAGTTCTGGTTCTTAGAGTCACCGCGCAGTGTTGCTCGACTGCTACCGTAACCTAAGGGCAGTGGGCGGAACGCCTATTGGAAAGCGGCATACTTATTAAGTGGTCAATGGAGCGACCATTCGAAAACGGCGCAACTATTTGGGTGTTGAAAGAAACGCCTATTAGGGAAGAGAAGCGACTCACGGTGCGCTTGTTAGATGGGTGGCAATGGAGCGCCAAGCTCATTGGTCGTCCCTAATAGGGCAACGATGGCGCTGCGCAGAGTGGGACAAGGGTACCAGCGAGAGGAATTGGGCAGCTGCTCTCAACTTCTGAACGCTCCTCTATACGGCAGAGTTTATGGGGTGGCAACATGACACTCTCTCTGGGAGGAAGAAGGCAAACAGTTAGCTACTGCAGTATAGAATGGTTTACTACGCAGCCGCTCAGAGGGCTTTGTTTATTGGGTGCGCAATATGACACCTTTGTTGCGCAAGTTGCGCGCGAAAAGCGGTTAACCCTTCCCTGAACATGCAGATTACCCATTTGGTTGAACAGGAACTGGAAGCGTACAACTACGAAATGGCTGCCGACTAGAGTTTTGTAGTGCTGAGCGATTGTTTACAGCTACGTGCGTGGGCATTGTTTACAGGTGCGTTGTTCAGTCGTGGGTGATGCATGTGTGGTGCGTGGGCGTGTCCAACTGATAAAATACGCATCGAGCTCTATGGTAGAATTACAGTGGTTTTCCGTTCGAGACCCGGAGTTTTCCGCTGGACGCTTGGGGGCGCTGCTGGTTGGCGACTGGAGCTTCAGGTGATTCAGGTGATGACCCATCGATTGGACGAGTCCTCCTCAGGTTCACAATGATAAAATCTTGGCGTATGTCCCCGGCCACTATTTACGTACCCACTGAGCCTGCTCCAAAATTCAGTTTTCGAGGTATTTCTGTCACTCTGTGGAAGCACTGACGTTGGCAGTACCAGGTTGGCAGGCCAAGATTAATTTCTGTCACTCTGTGGAAGCATTGACGTTGGCAGCACCAGGTTGGCAGGCCAAGTTAATTTTCTGTCACTCTGTGGAAGGATTGACGTTGGTAGCACCAGGTTGGCAGGCCAAGACTAATTTCTGTTACTCTGTGGAAGGATTGACGTTGGTAGCACCAGGTTGGCAGGCCAAGACAAATTTCTGTCACACTGTGGAAGCATTGACGTTGGTAGCACCAGGTTGGCAGGCCAAGACTAATTTCTGTTACTCTGTGGAAGGATTGACGTTGGTAGCACCAGGTTGGCAGGCCAAGACTAATTTCTGTTACTCTGTGGAAGGATTGACGTTGGTAGCACCAGGTTGGCAGGCCAAGACAAATTTCTGTCACACTGTGGACGCATTGACGTTGGTAGCACCAGGTTGGCAGGCCAAGACAAATTTCTGTCACACTGTGGAAGCATTGACGTTGGTAGCACCAGGTTGGCAGGCCAAGACTAATCTCTGTTACTATGTGGAAGCATTGACGTTGGTAGCACCAGGTTGGCAGGCCAAGACTAATTTCTGTTACTCTGTGGAAGGATTGACGTTGGTAGCACCAGGTTGGCAGGCCAAGACAAATTTCTGTCACACTGTGGAAGCATTGACGTTGGTAGCACCAGGTTGGCAGGCCAAGACTAATCTCTGTTACTCTGTGGAAGCATTGACGTTGGTAGCACCAGGTTGGCAGGCCAAGACTAATTTCTGTTACTCTGTGGAAGCATTGACGTTGGTAGCGCCAGGTTGGCAGTACAAGAAAGCTGCACTGGCTCCACATAGCGAATGGGATCTCGACAAAACTGCAACACTCTCTACAACAGCTGAAGATCGGAGATGTTGCTGTCTCACGGTTCGACTACGCCATTCTAGAGGTCCTGGGGGCTATACGCAAATGTAGTGGTGATGCTGTGCTGTAGTGGTTCTTACATTACTTGTTGGTTGATATTTGTCCTCGGAAAGTAGGTAAACACTTAGGGGTGGGGGATGACAGCTTGTAGATTGCGTCGTCATTGCGTCAAGACCTTCATGACCGTTACGTCAAGTCCCGAAGCATTAAATTGTAATTGTCGTAAATTAAAGCTGTAAACCCCCCCCCCCCCCCCCCCCCCCCAGCGCTCTGGCGACCAGAGCCAGCAAGAAGACGCAAGCGACGTTGTAGGCTCTGGCAGTGCGGCCGGTGAGAACGCCGCAGCCTAGGCTGAAAGGAAAATGGGGGCTCATAGTTGCGGAGCCACGGAGGGTACAGTGTCCTCCTATATACTATGGCGCCTAAGTCTGTCCGTCTGTCTGTTTGTGTGTGAACGCGATAACTCTAGACACAGTTGTCAGTTTGTGATGATCTATAGCTTAAACTGACCGTCGTAAGATGTAGTTGTGCATCTCCTATTGTGGACTTTGGCTGATGACTAAATTACACTACCTGATTACACTAGGTCTAGACTTTCCAGCAGGAAACTACCAGAAAAATGGGACTCCACAACAATAACACACTCAAACTTGGCCACAGTCTAACGAAGAAGCGACATTACGCAATATTCGTGGTTGGGCACCTCGCCCATTTGGAGAATGCAGGCCTCACTTCTCATTTGGATCTTGTCGTGGTTGGGCATGACGGCATGCCGTGGTTGGAACAAGACGTCGTCTAGCGAGATGTCGCCGCTCAGACACGCGTCCAAGAGTGCGTTCGTCATTTCCCGATCGCCCGAAATGGTGCCCATGTTGGAGGTCTGAAATTTTTCCACGAGTTCGTCGATTCTGACGATCGCCTCAGTCAGAACTGGATCGCTCGCCGGGTCGATCATCTTACTTTGACACTGAGTGGGGGTGGGTGTGTGGACTAGGGAAGAAGTGGGGGGGGGGATTGGTAATTTGAGAGTGAGACCGGACTGATTTTCTCCCTTGTGTAAAGATCGCAAATGCACCTGCTTGCGTGACCAACCCCGAGATTGTGCAGTTTAGGACTGCGTTTGCAGAAGTATGTCGTTTGCGAGACCAAGATCCGTCGTATGGGCGACAAGACACGACAAAAGACTATTTAGACACGAAAGAGTGCACGCAGGGGGTAGACACATCAATTGGTATACGCATAGTGAGTAACGTAACAGGTCACGAGCCGGGGATATACATATATGTAATAGTGAGTACACTCAGTAGTATTACGCATAGTGAGTAATGGAGTATGGAGTAGGTAGCCTAATCGCAGTCGTAAAGTTCAGCCTTGCGCTTCCCAGTTTACGGCGGGGGCGCCCTCCTCGTCCTACCAGCTCCATGGCGACGGCGGAGGTGTCATGTCGTCGTCGATGTCGGGCGTGGTGGCCGCCCTGAAGGCCGCGTCGTCGCCCCGCGAGGCGAATCCATCGCCAAGCACACCGACCATGGCGGGGACGGGGCGCAACGGCAGGGCTCGGCTGGCGAGGACGTGGCGCGATGGCGCGCCCTCGGAGAAGCCTCCCAACCCATTTTGGGTGATGCGTTGGCTTGGGCGACTTGGGAAGGGCGCACGTACCAGATGGCGCCCAGCATACTGCGGGCGTGAACGGTCGCCGAGGAGATGCCCCCTACTGTAGGTCGTTCTGGTAGGGCCGCCGACTGGTGCCGGCCTGGGCGGCGGTCGACTGCGACGGAAGCGTCCGTGGGCGAAGGAACTATTCATGCGTAAAAACTAGGCTGCGACGGGTGACCGATACTGCCATGGGCCTCCATCAGTAGCACTTTATTACTGCATGGCGCTAGTGTTGGCTGACATTTGTCCTCCGACCGTCGTATAATGAGCGTATCGCTTACCCGACAGTCGCATCCCTAACCCGATTAAGCTTTGCATTTGCTTAGATGAAAATGCTTCTAGCGCTGCTAGCGCGGGAATCACGAAATCACGAATCTATTCTCCTCAGCTGCTGGAATCACGAAAGCAGAAAGGAGAAATAGGCTTACTGGCGAACATCTAGAAACGATTCTGTAAGTGATGTCATCCGCGCCAAGCTAGGAGGTCGGCAAAGCTAACGACGATTGAGAAGAAAAGTTAAGAGAGAGTTGAGAGAACAGCATCATCATAAGCCAGCAGAATGCCTACAGATTTGTCTGCCCACACCCTTCCCAGTTACCATCAGTTCGCCCATCGTGATGCATGTTTGCTTGCACACAATGGATCACCAGGTACAACCACATGCAGGCAGCCAGTCTGAGACCAGAGCTGCCCCTTCCAGCAGCTACAATGAGCCTCCCTGTCCAGGAAGCAACATCGACCGAGCGACGCGGCGGCTCGTTCAAACATCCGATCAGCCAATTCTTAGCCAATTGAGCTGCTAACATTGCTGTTTGCGACGATTTCGGTCCAATCGTCAAACGACAAACAAAGAAACGGATTACAGTAGTCGTCCAAAGAGTTCAAATCCACGCCCCACTGTTCAAATTCGCGATACGACTTTGGTCCCTGTCTCAAGTACCACAATACTTGTACAAATGTTCTGAGTCTCTCAAGAAAATGTTGATCGCCACCAGCAGCTAAATATTCGTCACCCCCACTTCCGTCTTTTCTACATACCTCAAACACCGCAAAAAATTCTGCTCTCTTCCACCTCAATCTCTCACACAAATTCCTCCTCCAAAACTATCTCCAACATTCAATTCCCTCGAGCTGAATTAGAATCACTGGCTATATTCTGCAGGTTCTCAAATGAGCATCCGGCCCACTTTGTTCTACCTACAAGCAGGTGGTTATTGAAGGAATACGGTACTTTGCCAAGAAAACGACTTTGTAACTACGTCATACCTTAACATTCATAATGCGCATTTCGGTGTACAAATCCTGTAAGTTTGAAGCGAGTGATAAACCAAGCGTCGTGATATCAGCACACAAACTTTCAATCTTAATGTCGAGAAGGAGTCGTTGGGACAAAGCCGTTGCTTTGACTTCGTGACCCAACCCAACGATATTACGTATTTAAACTCTTCCTTGTCGCGTTTTAAGTGTTCAAACATGTTATTTTCCATCTATTCTAAAGCAATCAATTCACTCACTCAAATTCACACAAATAAGAGTGTAAATTTCCTAAATCACTGGAGGGTGACTCTTAGCGTTGCGTAAATTCTATTTTACTTCCTTCTCTCTTTCACTCCGCTGTATGTGCTCCACCAGACGTCGACGATCGCTGAATATCAACAGTCTAGAGATAAAATAAATAATTAAACATTTAAATAATTAAATACATTATTGAATTTTGCTATTTGCACTATATCGAAACCACACTCACTCCGAGTCGGCAGTTTTGCTGACTGCGCATTCGATCTTGTACAACGGGTACCAGTTGCCCATACCCAAAATGCTGTCCGCTAATTCTTGCAAGGATTTCTTCACGGGGCGCCCAGCCGGTTTTTTTGATGATAGCCCTCATTTCGAAGGCCATCCTGTAAATGGTTAGGACACTGTTTTAACAGGTTATGAAAGTCCAAAACGTCCAAAATATAGCACCGCAGGCGAAAATTTTGCTATTTTTAAGCGCCGCAGGCGAAAATTTTTGAAATTCTAGGGGGGGTCTTTTGGGGAAGGCGGGAGGGGGGTACCTGGGGGGTATGGGGGGGGGGGGGGTACACTTTCGGCTAGGGGGGGGGGGGGGGAAGCCCCCCCCCCCCATACCCCCCCCCCCCCCCCGGTTACACGTATGCCAGATACCCTCCAGGTGGGCTGGCATTATCTTGTTTCCCACCTCGACCCACTGTCGCCGCTGCACCTTCTCGCCATGCAACAGCAAGCCAAATTCCATTGGCCTGACATAGGACTTTGACTCAATGAATGTGTGTACCTGTGTGACACCTGTGGCGGACCGACCACGGCGTAAGGCGGAGGCTGCGACGAAAGTTGCTGCTGCTGTAGCGCCGGCGCCGGCTATCAAACAAGCAAATGTTTAAAAGGAGCGGTTGTCTAAGTACGCTATGTAGTACCACTAATCCACCGGGTTGAGCGGTCCTATGTATATGGTGCCAATGAGCCACCGCCACGCCCAGCGCTCGTCTGTGCGCGTCGGCGTAGTAGGCCTCTCTCCTCCTCAAATGCCTGCATTCTCGAAGCGTTGATGAAGTCGATCGCCGTTTTTATTTCTCTCATTATTTGGGCTTTCTCCTCCTCGGAATTGTACCCTGTACAGGTAGTAACAATTACAGGATGTTTCAAACGTCGTGTTTCGGATACAGAAAACTTTCACGTTTCGAGGTTGCTCGCTGGAGAGGCTCGAAACGATATACGCATATTCTATCACAACTAACTTTGGCAAGTGTTGCACTTTGGTGATTGAAGTTTAGTTTTAGTGGAGTATGAAACTGTTAAGTTTCTGGACAAATCTAGCGCCGTTAGCGCCCCCGTGTTCTGACGCGCCTTTGCACCTTTCCAGAATTTAAACTACGCGCGTGCTACAGGGTAGTGAGCGGGGTCGGCGGCGGCGGTCTCGTCGTCGTCGTCGACGTTGTCATCATGGCCACCGCCGCCCAAAAAATTTAATTAATAACTAATTGATTAACCAATTAATTTAATTAATTAAACAATTACTTAATTTAATTAATTATATTATAAATTGATCAGTTTTCAAGCTAATTACCTGTTCCATGCACGTTATTTCCACGTTGCCGAGGAAAGGCATTTTATGAGTCTCCGCCGGTGGGAATTCGGACAGGCAGCAGCGGTACAGCTGAAGCATGCTCAATGTTTTGATGCTTGCGCGCGCGCCGAGGCACATTACCTTCACGCTGCTCCGAAAGCTGAAGTGCCCGTCCCGCTTCAGGCGGCGCAGATAGTCCCGCCAGAAGGGGGATGCGCACTGGACGGAAAAGGTGAATCGCACGTCGTACGAGGCCCCTTCGCACGCCAGCTCGCTATTGGAATCCAGTAGATTGGAACATGTCATGGTCTGCTATAGCTGTTCACCACACAGGGACTGGTGACGTTGGAATTACTGCAAGGAGCGACAGCTGGCGCCATTAGCAGAAGCGCTAACGTCAGCAGAAGTGACTCAGATGCCATAGCAGCTGCCTGTCTATAGAAAATGCAATAGTTAGTATATATAGCCTCCCCGCCGACCGTCTGTTGTCAAAACAAATCAAAACTGGTCAAGTCAAGAGAACAAGGCCAACAAAGTGAAGCATGGCTCAGAATAACGGTAAGCAGCAAACTTTCTCCCCCTCAAGTTCAACTCAAGCCGACAGTCAAGATGAAACTCCCAATTCGCAACCAACCCTCTAGACGTCAAAGGCATCCCCTGAAAGCACGCGGCCCGAGGCATCAACACGGTCGCCGAATTCTCCAACATTGATGAAGCTCGAAGAAGACGAGGGCTTCTTCGACGCTCCCCCACCTTCCCCCACAGCAGAAGCGACCAAGCCAGGGTTGGGGACCATATTGGAGGAACAAGGATCCCAGACAAAGGAAGAACCGGAAGGACTGAAGCTCTACAAGAATCCTCTACTGATAGAAGATTCACAGGCTAGAAACTTCCCCGATCATAACCAGGTGTGATTCCCTGACAGCTTTTAGTACTCTGTGACAACGCATTTCGCAACATGCAACTTTAGGTCTCTGTAGTGAGGTACACAAAGCAAGGAATGGTCGCTGTTCAACTCGCATGCGAAATGGTTCGGCGATTTTGGCCATTTTGGGCCAAAGTAGGGTGCACGCGGCAGGCTATAACTAACGCTGCAGCTAACCGATTTCGCTGAGATTTGACATATGATATGAGGACACCTTGTGGAACACCTGGTGTACAAATTATCAACATCGCCCACTCTGTGCAAAACCTCGGATTTTTCATGTGCGCCTCAAACCGGTGCGTGTTGCGTGATTATGGCCAAACACGCACCGCGCCAACACACTCCGACAGGGGTATCCAACGATGTATAAATCGTTAGGGTTTCCCAAAGCCTAAAGTTTGCAGACTCGAAAAACCCCCAGTGCACGCCTTTCTTGAGTGGACTATAGAGTATACAAACTCTGCGTGTGTCTGGCATTAGCTGCTAAAGAACACGGCGTGCTTGCACCGCACCTGCCAAACCCGATAGTAGGTCTGCCCCACGTTGAGCTCTTCACCTTCACCACCTATCTCTTCACCCGCGGCCAGTTCTTCCATGGCTGCTTGAATGGAGATCGTCGTTCTTTGGACATTCTCCACAGTCACCAATTTCTAATCTCTCAACTTCTTTCTACCTCTCTACTTCTTCACTTCTTCAACAAAAACTACAATGAGAGGAGACGAGAGGGGGGGGGGGGTGGCTACACTGTAGACTCACAGCTGTTAACGATATATCATAGAGTTAGCAGCAGTAGGGGGTGGGGGGGGGGGGGGGTCTGTCGCGGCTAGACCAGCTATTGTGATCGAGTGGTAAGTTGCAACAGCGACAGTTGCAGCAAATGCTACCATTCAATCGTGTTTTCGTTTGCAGTTTACGCGATTTCATTACACCTGATGAATCACCAAAGAATCAAAATTCACTAGAGGACGAAAGGTGACTCATGGCGCCCGAGCCCTCTCTTCGCAGATTTGATTCTGTAATGGAACATTCGTTAACTAAGGTTATGATGTGGAACCCTGAAATAAGACACAAAACGAACCTGTACGGTTGCCGAAAAGTCTGGAGGAATGGAGTCTCCAGGACGCCGACGGTGGATTGATAGGAAGTCCTCGTCTAACGGAGGGGGGGTGGGACCTGGGTAGAATCGGCCCATTCGACGGCGCCTTTGAGCCCTTCTGACAGAGTGCAACAACAGCCCTTGCGCAACCGCACCGACAAAGACACCCAAAACATCGACCCAAAGACGATGTTTGGGGCTCCTCTCTTCGCCGCCAGTAAGCTCGTCTGCTGGGCCTCTCATGCCGCCTGTTCGAGCGGCACCGTTGGGTTTTCTCTTCCGCGGCTGAATAAGAAAAAGCGTTCTCAAAGTTGCACACCTATGTACGTACATTATGTAGGTACATGAATTGGAGCTCCTTTCGGCAGCGCGGTTGTGCCACTTGCGCCCTTACTGCAGGCCTCTTGCCCCTACCTTGCGGGCCTCTTGCCCCTACCTTGCGGGCCTCTTGCCCCTACCTTGTGGGCCTCTTGCCCCCTCTTCGTCTGCGGGCCTCTTGCCCCAGCGGGCCTCTTGGCCAACTACGGTCAAACGCGCACCGCTCTGGCAACGGGAATCGGAATCGAAATCGCGCCAATTAGCCGCACCACCGCTCAGTATGCATACTCGTTCTCTGTGACCCGATTTTCAGACAGCGCCATACTGTCCTCGAACATCGCCTCGGCCTTCTTGATGGAGTTTGGGTGGAAGAGGAACTCGGCCATCTCGCGCGTCAGCTCGACGTACTGCACTCTCTGGTCTTCAGGTACTTCGTCTTGTACGGCTTCTGGGCTGAAACAGAGTGCTACATCTGCACTTCGGCGGCAGAAACTTCAACAGTGGCAACAGTTCTAAGCGCAGCCAATATTTGCATTATAGTAGCGAAATTGTCCTGCCCGTGTAGGATCCCGTTCAGTGTGCTCAAGAATGCGTCGACGCTGTCCTGCCGTGCGGATAGATAAGTGGCCAATACTACTCACTCAAAGCGAGCAGAGACCTCACGCGCACAAATACCATCTGAAATGAGTGACAAACATTACACACAGTGCTTGACTCCCTAAGACCAAAGACGTCCATTTCAGCGCCGCGAATAATCCAAATGAGGTGCCGCCGCTCCGCCCGAAATGAGCCATTGTGATTGTTTGTGTATTGATCGCTCTGAGAGTGGCGCCGATTCCGCCATCTGCATGAGACAAAGCTTCTTCCTCCTCCTCCCCCCTGCCCCGACATTTACATAAATTGTCGCCCGCACCATCTGCGCTGTTTCGCGCCCAGAACGTCTCCAAGGACAGCGCAACCTATTGCAAAGGAGAAATAAGTGAACCTAAAGGGTGTCCAGTCCACTGAGCAAAGGGGTTGTTTGAACTTCTTGCTCCGCTTTTGTTAGGGCCGGCTGCGACAAAGGAGGCGCTCCTTTGGTTCCTCTGGTCGAATCATCAAAAGGATTGATTTTGCTAGCAGATGGGCTCTTTACGGTTGTGACGTCCAATTTTCTAGCAGCCCCTTCAATACAGCGAGTGGTCGAAGGAGCGTGTTAGTGACAAAGGGAACAACGACTATTCTCGGCTTCGCTTGAGTACTGGTGACGTAAAGGTCGAGAGAGCTGGACTGACTGCACTGGGATAGCTCCTGGATCACCAGGATTACATAATTGCGAAGGTCTGGCCAATCTCTGTAATTCAATTGTTAGTCGTGTAGGCGAAAGCAATCTCCCCACCGTCCTTTAAGTAGCGCCAGGGTGAAGCGCGCCGAGTGGAGGAATAGAAGCTTGCTTGCGCCATGAATACGACGCCGGCCATCCCTGTGAGCGAGCGCTTGCTTGAGTGCGCGAGTTAGCGTCAGACGGTTGTCCACATGTAGCGCGATCATTCTTTCAGAAACCTAGCATCAAGACCTCTCCGCCCAAGATTCTGCGCAGGTCAAAAGCCGTCAGCTGAAGAAAGAAGTGTAGAAATGGAGGACAGCCCCACGGTGCTGCCGAGCAAAAGGCCCGCTTGAAGATAACCGTATCGTGGTGATAGCTGCACTTGGTAAATGGTACACGTTCTCAAGAAACATTCTCCAGATACCGCTATGATGTGTGTAAAGTTTACTTCACTGTTCACCAAGATTTGACAGACACAAAGTATAGGTTGAACGTTTTACACACACAGTTTGTTCTAGAGTTTCGGCTTACGGCGAAAGGGAAAGAGCAGTGACATCTACGGAATTTCCTGGCAACACGATGAAGGGATCATGGCATGGTGTAACATTCCGCAAGCAGCTGGAATACCATCTGCCGCGCAGACGCCGCGATGCTACTCTCATCTGAAATAGGTGACACACATTACACAACGTGCTTAGTCTCCAAGATCAAAGGATCTAATTTTCAAGGGTTTTGCCAAAATCCCCCAATTGCAACCGTTTCAAACAACTTAATTTTCAAAATTTCTTTGCACGAATGTGTGAAGCATTGCCTGCCAAGCATTTTAACGAATAGTTTTAGATTTTACAATTAGCAAAACTAGGGATATTTTTAAGGGTGTTGTTAAAATTCCAACATGTCGACAATGCCAAATAGCTTGAATTTCAAAATGTCTTTGCAGGGTTGTGTCGGGCATAGTCTGACAATATAGTTCTAGATTCTGTAATTAAAACACTCAGGTATATTTTCAAGGTTGTTTGTCAATATTGCAAAATTTCGACAAATTCAAGCAGAACAGCACTGTCCATACGTGGCCCTGTCGTTGACTACCAGGCCAAATCGTTTCACTTTGTGGAAGCCCTGTCGTTGACTACCAGGCCAAATCGTTTCACCCTGTGGAAGCCCTGTCGTTGACTACCAGAAACAATCGTTTCACTTTGTGGAAGCCCTGTCGTTGACTACCAGGCCAAATCGTTTCACCCTGTGGAAGCCCTGTCGTTGACTACCAGGCCAAATCGCTTCACTTTGTGAAAGACTCGTACGGCGGAGGCGGCAGGTGGCTGCGGGTCGCCTCGGCGTAGGAGGGCAGCGGCGCCGCCGTTAGCTGCATTCCAATGGCCTGAAGTATCTGACACATGACAGACCACGTCGAGAGCTTTCAACTGACGTCTCGATTGCAGCTCTACGGCGTAAGACGAGCGAGTTAGAGCCGCTTTGTGCTTTTGGACTTTCGGGTTGCTGTGACTCATGAAATTCAAATTTTTGGGTTTCAACCATCATCTCGGCCATAAAATTCTCATTCAACGGCAACACACGGGCGAAACTAGGGTACGCTTATTTTCTCAACCTCCCTCCAGGAGGGGCGCTTATTGGGGGGAGGGGGTCTTATTTGAGGATTTACGGTATCTGATCCCGTGGCAAGCCACTCGCTTCAAACTCGCTGTGTATACCTAGCTAGGTTGACCGCTTATCTGATCACGTGGCAAGCGCACGTTTAACCTGCACCATTTGGGTTTCAACCCATTGTGAAACATTTTCAGTTTACTTTTGCTTCAGACTCAAGTGCCGTCCATTGTAATTAACATCGCGATTCATGGCTGCAGGCACTGGTAGAAATTGTTTCAGGCGACGTTTCGCCTGCCTAACGGCAGGCTTCTTCAGGCCGGTACCCTTCTCTGTTTGAGTAATAACAAACAGATTACCCAAACCCATTATTACCCAAACAGAGAAGGGTACTGGCCTGAAGAAGCCTGCCATTAGGCAGGCGAAACGTCGCCTGAAACAATTACCACCAGTGCCTGCAGCCATGAATCGCGATGTTAATTTTCAGTTTACTTTCTTTCGTGAAAGGACGAGTACACAAACACGCACAACAATTGTACTTTCCCTTTTTGCGTACGTAAGCATCCGTTCATAGAGCTGTTCCTCAGTCATCTACTTACAGTACATCGAACAGGTTGTGCACAGCATCACGGGCAAAACGGCGGCAGGCGAGAGCAAACAAATGCACGGTGGGATTGTTGCCAATTGAAGACACACTTGCGAACGTGGGTGGGCATGGTTACTTTCGAATAAAAGAGACGCATTCTACAAGAGGGGCAGGGGGGTTTCTGGTCTCGTCATTCAGCCGGTCATCGAGATCTTGGCCTTGTGCATCGAACTCTTGAAGAAACTGAAATAATGTTAAATCACGAAATGTTGTTAATGTTAAATCATAATGTTAAATCTTGCCGTTGCATGAGAAGTTGATGATCGAGATGAAACCCAAAAATTTGAATTTCGCGAGTTACAGTAATCCGAAAGTCCAAAGGCACGAAACGGCCCTAACTCGCTCGTCTTACGTCGTAGAGCGGCGATCGAGACGTCAGTTGAAAGCTCTCGACGTGCTCTTTCATGTGTCAGATACTTCAGACCAACGGCATGCAGCTGGCGGCGGCGCCGCTGCCCTCTTACGCCGAGGCGATCCGCAGCCAGCTGCCGCCTCCGCCCTGCGAGGAGTCTGCCACCGCAGCGGTCGCGGAGCGCCCGCCCCCATACGACGCCAGGGGACAGACGCCGCCTTCAGCTGCTGAGCCGAAAGTTTGACAGTAGTAGGACATTTCACGACTTTTTCTGACTATTTCGTTCGACAGTAACTTGACCCTTTGAGACTGTACTATGACAATAGTTTCCGACATTCGTTTGACAGCAACCCGGCATTTCGCGACTGTACTCTAACATCGTTTCTGACTAAAGTCGGTTCAAAATAAATGCGAACTGGAGGTTTTTTGTCCCGCTCCGCGACCTGTTTCTAGGAAGGCGCTATTATGTGGTATCAATCGATAGAGGATGCGGAGCGGGTTAGGGCCCTAGGTATTTTTCGGCAATCACGCAACACGCACAAAAATTGACGCTCAGTGAAAAAAATCGACTTTTTCGTTGCGCAAGCGATTTTTTTCGTTTCAACGGCATTTTGTAGAGCAATATGTCTTTACTGTATCCACAAAGTTTGGTGACTCTATCGCCATCCAACAAAGAGTTACAGCCATTCTCGCGAACCGTATTTTTTGAAATCCTTAAGAAAATTGAAAAATCACCGCAGAAAATTGCCAAAACTCTATAACTTTTTAAGGCTTTGATCAATGTAGCCCAAATTTGTGTGGTTGGTGATAGACATATAACACTATGTTTGCACCAAACAGGAGCACTGCTTCGTCTGCATTTCTAAAGCAGCAGCCAGTCAAATAAGCTACTCTGATAGGCCGAAACTAGGAAGAATGAAGCCAGAATACAGAGTGGTCACTTTTGCGGCCGTAACTTCTTGTTTAGTAAAGGTAGCGCGCCCAGCTACATATCGTTCAACTCGCCTCAGTTTACTCTACAATTTTGTCGTTAGCACTTTTTTCAGTTTCTGCTTCTTTTTAGAAATAATCGCAAAACTCGGGGAGAAGCTTAACCAGAGAATATCTCAATACAGAGGCAAAATTCGAAAATCATGAACATAAACAAAAGTGTGCTAATATAATGGGCGCATCAAATAAAAAAGGCCAGAGTCATCCAACTTTGTTCAGCAAACAGCTACGGCCAAATAATGACAGGGTGGCGATTTAAACCACTGGCTGTGGCAAAAAATTTCGAAAACCCAACTTCGTTTTTCGGTAAGACAGGCATGTAACGGGGAATTCTCACGAAACTGGCTACACAACTAGAAGGTACAAATACCTAAACAGCGCGCTATGAAGTGGCTCTCTCAACTACCCAGTTCACACCTAGTTCGCACCAAGTTTAAAATTTGCGCCGCAGAGCATTTGGAAGGGTGCTGTACTCGCAATGCGAGGTTGGCACGGTCGTCATCAGGTGTACGGTAGGTACTATATGTCTAACATCAACCCTGTAGATTTGAGAACGATCGGCCCAGTAAGTAAGAAGTTATTGAGTTTTGGCAATTTTTTGCGGCGATTTTTCAATTTTCTTAAGGATTTCAAAAAATAGGGTTCGGGAGAATGGCTGTAACTTTTTGTTGGGTGGCGATAGAGTCACCAAACTTTGTGGATACAGTAAAGACATATTGCTCTACAAAATGCCGTTGAAACGAAAAAAATCGCTTGCGCAACGAAAAAGTCGATTTTTTTCACTGAGCGTCAATTTTTGTGCGTGTTGCGTGATTGCCGAAAAATACCTAGGGCCCTAACCCGCTCCGCATCCTCTATCGATTTATACCACATAATAGCGCCTTCCTTGAAACAGGTCGCGGAGCGGGCCAAAAAACCTCCAGTTCGCATTTATTTTGAATGGACTTTAGTCGACTATAATTCGTTTGACTCCGCGACACTTTGTGTGACTGATTTCTGACATCGTTTCTGACTAGTCGACTGTGATTCGTTCCGCGACACTTTGAATCCCTTTTCGTTCAAAAGCTTTCTTTTATCTTTAAGTGAAATCCTCGAATTTGCATAGCAAGTAGTGAGACCGAAACAGTTTCAGACTCTGCTTTGCAGGATTGCTAAGCTTGATTGAAGTGTTAAAGAGAGAGTTGTATGCGAGGTTTGCAATAGACTGTACTCTCACATTGTTGTTTGTAGGATACACTGAATTGAAGCTCTGCTTATCAGTAGGATGCTGTTTCAGTAGACGCTTGAGGTCTGGTAAGGAGTTAACCAGATAATCTGGTATCATTTGCTCTTTGTTGGTCTGTAGACAGTGAGGTCTTGCCCTGGTAGGAGTCCTGATGCAACTCTCAGTCTATCGTCAAAGAAACAAGCTTTGTCTAAAAACTGTGGCACCTCGTTGGCATCAGTGTAAACTTGAGAGCGTGGGCGCGGTAATGTGCACTGGATAGTGAATTGCCGCTAGACATATAGTCGACAATCTGGTGAGGTATCGCCGCAATTGGTCTAGGAATTTGTTCGTGATACCTGATCCACAAATGGATCAGAAGATTCGCCGCAGGCACACTTTCCGCTTATAATTGTGGCAACTGATCCATAAATGGATCAGAGAAATTCGCCGCAGGCACACAGTGCAATAGAAGCGTCTAAATGGGACGACGCCCTATTGAAAAGAGAATAAATGGGACGACGCCCTATTGAAAAGGGTATAAATGGGACGACGCCCTATTGAAAAGGGTATAAATGGGACGACGCCCTATCCTTTTGGGCTTAGGGCCCGATGCATCCACACAAAGATATTTTGAAACTTAAGCTGCTTGAAATTGTCGAAATTTTGCAATTTGACAAAAACCTTAAAATATACCTAATTCTTTAATTATAAAATGTAGAACTATTTGCTGGCAGACTATGCCCTATACAACCATGCAAAGACAATTTAAAATTCAAGCTATTTAAAATTGTCGAAATTTAAGGATTTCAACAAAATATAATCCCAAATTACGTTAATTATAAAATCAGAAACAGTTTGCTAAGCACTTGACAGACTATGCCCAAAACATCAACGCAAAGAAACATGTTAAATTTAAGCTCTTTGAAATTGTTGTAATTTGGGAATTTTGACAATAACCATCAAAATATCCCAAACTTTGATAATCGTAAAATCTAGAACGAGTTGCTAAATACTTGGCAGACTATGCCCGACACAACCATGTAAAGAAGTTATGAAATTTAAGCCGTTTGATATTGTCAAAATTTGGGAATTTCGAGAAAAACCTTGAAAATATCCCTAAGTTCGTTAATTATAAAATCTGAAACTATTTGATAAATACTTGGCAGACTATGCCCGACACAACTATGCAAAGACATTTTGAAATTTAAGCTGTTTGAAATCGTCGAAATTTGTGGATTTTAACAAAATCCTTAAAAATATCCTAAATTTCGTTAATTATATTCGCTGAAACTATTTGCTAAATACTTGGCAGACTATGCTCGATACATCCGTGCAAAGAAGTATTGAAATTTAAGCTGTTTGAATTTGTCGAAATTTGGGAATTTTGACAAAACCCTTGAAAATATCTCTAATTTCGTGAATTCCAAAATCCGAAACTATGTCACAAATTCATCGCGTCTTATGCCCTTTCCATTTCAGCAAAAACTTTGCCGATACGACTTGTAAATAAAAGTGTCATTTTTGACATTTTCATATTTTAATTGTAAATATCTCGAAATAGCGAAATTAGCAACAGAAACGGACAACGGCACGTTACTCATCGCATTCGACTCCATCGGGTGGCACTAACCGTCATGTTTAGTTGTTTGACACAGACAGACAGAAACACACAGGAACAGACATTAGCGTCCGTGTATATGTTGCAGTCAGTAGCCGTCTTCAGGCGATTGCCGTCTAGACGGCTATCGCCTGGTCGATCAGGCCGCGGCCGTCTTCTCGGGGAAAAGACGGCCATCGCCTGGTGCGTCAGGCGATGGCCGTCTTCTGCTCGAAAAGACGGCTATCGCCTGATGGGATGGGCCAGTCAACAGCCGTCTTCAAAATGAAAGCGCTAGCAGGGAAGGGACACAGCAGGCCTGAGCAGGAGGTGAAGTAAATGGAGGAGTGTTTATTCCACTTACAGTTTGCACTAAAACTCGGCCGGCGTCGCGCCTGGCGGGTCTCAGCTGAGGCTTAGCGCGACCACCAACTTCAGGGCGCGCTCCGCGCGCCCCGAAGTCGGTCACCGGTCGCGTTAAGCCTAAGCTTCGACCCGCCAGACTGCGACGCCGACTGACTCTTGTGAACTGTGGGCGCAGGGCGAGCCTAAGCATAGCCTGAACTGAAAGGAATATACTGTGTCCGAAACTAATACAAAGAAAGAAAAGACGGCCATCGCCTGACGCATCAGGCGATTGCCGTCTAGACGGCCGCGGCCTGATCGACCAGGCGACAGCCGTCTAGACGGCCATCGCCTGAAGACGGCCATCGCCTGTGACATATATACTCGCCGCCCTGGGGGGCGGCGAAAAAATTCGACAATTGGACAAACAAGAGTATTTAGTATCCCTGTTTTTGTTTGCATCGTTTCTCTTGTAGAAGCCCTGTCGTTGACTACCAGGCCAAATCGTGTCACTTTGTGGAAGCCCTGTCGTTGACTACCAGGCCTTCACCCTGTGGAAGCCCTGACGTTGACTACCAGGCCAAATCGTTTCACTTTGTGGGAGCCCTGTCGTTGACTACCAGGCCAAATCGTTTCACAATGTGGAAGCCCTGTCGTTGACTACCAGGCCAAATCGTTTCACTTTGCAGAAGCCCTGTCGTTGACTACCAGGCCAAACCGTTTCACTTTGTGGAAGCCCTGTCGTTGACTACCCGGCCAAATCGTTTCACCCTGAGGAAGCCCTGTCGTTGACTACCAGGCCAAATCGTTTCACTTGTGGAAGCCCTGTTGTTGACTACCAGGGCAAATCGTGTCACTTTGTGGAAGCCCTGTCGTTGACTACCAGGCCAAATAGTTTCACCCTGTGGAAGCCCTGACGTTGACTACCAGGCCAAATCGTTTCACTTTGTGAAAGTCCTGTCGTTGACTACCAGGCCAAATCGTTTCACTTTGTGGAAGCCCTGTCGTTGACTACCAGGCCCAATAGTTTCACTCTGTGGAAGCCCTGTCGTTGACTACCAGGCCAAATCGTTTCACTTTGTGGAAGCCCTGTCGTTGACTACCAGGCCAAATCGCTTCACTTTGTGGAAGCCTCGTCGTTGACTACCAGGACAAATCGTTTCACCCTGTGGAAACCCTGTCGTTGACTACCAAGCCAAATCGTTTCACTTTGTGGAAGCCCTGTCGTTGGCTATTAGGCCAATTGTTTCACCCTGTTGAAGCCCTGTCGTTGACTACCAGGCCAAATCGTTTCACCCTGTGCAAGGGGGCAAGCCCTGTCATTGAGTACCAGGCCAAATCATTTCACCCTGTGGAAGCCCTGTCGTTGACTACCAGGCCAAGTCGTTTCACTTGTGGAAGCCCTGTCGTTGACTACCATGCCAAATCGTGTCACTTTGTGGAAGCCCTGTCGTTGACTACCAGGCCAAGTCGTTTCACTTGTGGAAGCCCTGTCATTGACTACCAGGCCAAATCATTTCACCCTGAGGAAGCCCTGTCGTTGACTACCAGGCCAAATCGTTTCACTTGTGGAAGCCCTGTCGTTGGCTATTAGGCCAATTGTTTCACCCTGTTGAAGCCCTGTCGTTGACTACCAGGCCAAATCGTTTCACTTGTGGAAGCCCTGCCGTTGGCTATTAGGCCAATTGTTTCACCCTGTTGAAGCCCTGTCGTTGACTACCAGGCCAAATCATTTCACCCTGTGGAAGCCCTGTCGTTGACTACCAGGCCAAGTCGTTTCACTTGTGGAAGCCCTGTCATTGACTACCAGGCCAAATCATTTCACCCTGTGGAAGCCCTGTCGTTGACTACCAGGCCAAGTCGTTTCACTTGTGGAAGCCCTGTCGTTGACTACCAGGCCAAATCGTTTCACTTGTGGAAGCCCTGTTGTTGACTACCACCCCAAATCGTTTCACCCTGTGCAAGCCCTGACGTTGACTACCAGGCCAAATCGTTTCGCTTTGTGAAAGCCCTGTTGTTGACTACCAGGCCAAATCGTTTCACTTTGTGGAAGCCCTGTCGTTGACTACCAGGCCAAATAGTTTCACTCTGTGGAAGCCCTGTCGTTGACTACCAGGCCAAATCGTTTCACTTTGTGGAAGCCCTGTCATTGACTACCAGGCTAAATCGCTTCACTTTGTGGAAGCCTCGTCGTTGACTACCAGGACAAATCGTTTCACCCTGTGGAAACCCTGTCGTTGACTACCAGGCCAAATCGTTTCACTTTGTGGAAGCCCTGTCGTTGGCTTTTAGGCCAATTGTTTCACCCTGTTGAAGCCCTGTCGTTGACTACCAGGCCAAATCGTTTCACCCTGTGCAAGGGGGCAAGCCCTGTCGTTGACTACCATGCCAAATCGTGTCACTTTGTGGAAGCCCTGTCGTTGACTACCAGCCCAAATCGTTTCACCCTGTGCAAGCCCTGACGTTGACTACCAGGCCAAAAACTAGGGTACGCTTATTTTCTCAACCTCCCTCCAGGAGGGGCGCTTATTGGGGGGAGGGGGTCTTATTTGAGGATTTACGGTATCTGATCCCGTGGCAAGCCACTCGCTTCAAACTCGCTGTGTATACCTAGCTAGGTTGACCGCTTATCTGATCACGTGGCAAGCGCACGTTTAACCTGCACCATTTGGGTTTCAACCCATTGTGAAACATTTTCAGTTTACTTTTGCTTCAGACTCAAGTGCCGTCCATTGTAATTAACATCGCGATTCATGGCTGCAGGCACTGGTAGAAATTGTTTCAGGCGACGTTTCGCCTGCCTAACGACAGGCTTCTTCAGGCCGGTACCCTTCTCTGTTTGAGTAATAACAAACAGATTACCCAAACCCATTATTACCCAAACAGAGAAGGGTACTGGCCTGAAGAAGCCTGCCATTAGGCAGGCGAAACGTCGCCTGAAACAATTACCACCAGTGCCTGCAGCCATGAATCGCGATGTTAATTTTCAGTTTACTTTCTTTCGTGAAAGGACGAGTACACAAACACGCACAACAATTGTACTTTCCCTTTTTGCGTACGTAAGCATCCGTTCATAGAGCTGTTCCTCAGTCATCTACTTACAGTACATCGAACAGGTTGTGCACAGCATCACGGGCAAAACGGCGGCAGGCGAGAGCAAACAAATGCACGGTGGGATTGTTGCCAATTGAAGACACACTTGCGAACGTGGGTGGGCATGGTTACTTTCGAATAAAAGAGACGCATTCTACAAGAGGGGCAGGGGGGTTTCTGGTCTCGTCATTCAGCCGGTCATCGAGATCTTGGCCTTGTGCATCGAACTCTTGAAGAAACTGAAATAATGTTAAATCACGAAATGTTGTTAATGTTAAATCATAATGTTAAATCTTGCCGTTGCATGAGAAGTTGATGATCGAGATGAAACCCAAAAATTTGAATTTCGCGAGTTACAGTAATCCGAAAGTCCAAAGGCACGAAACGGCCCTAACTCGCTCGTCTTACGTCGTAGAGCGGCGATCGAGACGTCAGTTGAAAGCTCTCGACGTGCTCTTTCATGTGTCAGATACTTCAGACCAACGGCATGCAGCTGGCGGCGGCGCCGCTGCCCTCTTACGCCGAGGCGATCCGCAGCCAGCTGCCGCCTCCGCCCTGCGAGGAGTCTGCCACCGCAGCGGTCGCGGAGCGCCCGCCCCCATACGACGCCAGGGGACAGACGCCGCCTTCAGCTGCTGAGCCGAAAGTTTGACAGTAGTAGGACATTTCACGACTTTTTCTGACTATTTCGTTCGACAGTAACTTGACCCTTTGAGACTGTACTATGACAATAGTTTCCGACATTCGTTTGACAGCAACCCGGCATTTCGCGACTGTACTCTAACATCGTTTCTGACTAGTCGACTATAATTCGTTTGACTCCGCGACACTTTGTGTGACTGATTTCTGACATCGTTTCTGACTAGTCGACTGTGATTCGTTCCGCGACACTTTGAATCCCTCTTCGTTCAAAAGCTTTCTTTTATCTTTAAGTGAAATCCTCGAATTTGCATAGCAAGTAGTGAGACCGAAACAGTTTCAGACTCTGCTTTGCAGGATTGCTAAGCTTGATTGAAGTGTTAAAGAGAGAGTTGTATGCGAGGTTTGCAATAGACTGTACTCTCACATTGTTGTTTGTAGGATACACTGAATTGAAGCTCTGCTTATCAGTAGGATGCTGTTTCAGTAGACGCTTGAGGTCTGGTAAGGAGTTAACCAGATAATCTGGTATCATTTGCTCTTTGTTGGTCTGTAGACAGTGAGGTCTTGCCCTGGTAGGAGTCCTGATGCAACTCTCAGTCTATCGTCAAAGAAACAAGCTTTGTCTAAAAACTGTGGCACCTCGTTGGCATCAGTGTAAACTTGAGAGCGTGGGCGCGGTAATGTGCACTGGATAGTGAATTGCCGCTAGACATATAGTCGACAATCTGGTGAGGTATCGCCGCAATTGGTCTAGGAATTTGTTCGTGATACCTGATCCACAAATGGATCAGAAGATTCGCCGCAGGCACACTTTCCGCTTATAATTGTGGCAACTGATCCATAAATGGATCAGAGAAATTCGCCGCAGGCACACAGTGCAATAGAAGCGTCTAAATGGGACGACGCCCTATTGAAAAGAGAATAAATGGGACGACGCCCTATTGAAAAGGGTATAAATGGGACGACGCCCTATTGAAAAGGGTATAAATGGGACGACGCCCTATCCTTTTGGGCTTAGGGCCCGATGCATCCACACAAAGATATTTTGAAACTTAAGCTGCTTGAAATTGTCGAAATTTTGCAATTTGACAAAAACCTTAAAATATACCTAATTCTTTAATTATAAAATGTAGAACTATTTGCTGGCAGACTATGCCCTATACAACCATGCAAAGACAATTTAAAATTCAAGCTATTTAAAATTGTCGAAATTTAAGGATTTCAACAAAATATAATCCCAAATTACGTTAATTATAAAATCAGAAACAGTTTGCTAAGCACTTGACAGACTATGCCCAAAACATCAACGCAAAGAAACATGTTAAATTTAAGCTCTTTGAAATTGTTGTAATTTGGGAATTTTGACAATAACCATCAAAATATCCCAAACTTTGATAATCGTAAAATCTAGAACGAGTTGCTAAATACTTGGCAGACTATGCCCGACACAACCATGTAAAGAAGTTATGAAATTTAAGCCGTTTGATATTGTCAAAATTTGGGAATTTCGAGAAAAACCTTGAAAATATCCCTAAGTTCGTTAATTATAAAATCTGAAACTATTTGATAAATACTTGGCAGACTATGCCCGACACAACTATGCAAAGACATTTTGAAATTTAAGCTGTTTGAAATCGTCGAAATTTGTGGATTTTAACAAAATCCTTAAAAATATCCTAAATTTCGTTAATTATATTCGCTGAAACTATTTGCTAAATACTTGGCAGACTATGCTCGATACATCCGTGCAAAGAAGTATTGAAATTTAAGCTGTTTGAATTTGTCGAAATTTGGGAATTTTGACAAAACCCTTGAAAATATCTCTAATTTCGTGAATTCCAAAATCCGAAACTATGTCACAAATTCATCGCGTCTTATGCCCTTTCCATTTCAGCAAAAACTTTGCCGATACGACTTGTAAATAAAAGTGTCATTTTTGACATTTTCATATTTTAATTGTAAATATCTCGAAATAGCGAAATTAGCAACAGAAACGGACAACGGCACGTTACTCATCGCATTCGACTCCATCGGGTGGCACTAACCGTCATGTTTAGTTGTTTGACACAGACAGACAGAAACACACAGGAACAGACATTAGCGTCCGTGTATATGTTGCAGTCAGTAGCCGTCTTCAGGCGATTGCCGTCTAGACGGCTATCGCCTGGTCGATCAGGCCGCGGCCGTCTTCTCGGGGAAAAGACGGCCATCGCCTGGTGCGTCAGGCGATGGCCGTCTTCTGCTCGAAAAGACGGCTATCGCCTGATGGGATGGGCCAGTCAACAGCCGTCTTCAAAATGAAAGCGCTAGCAGGGAAGGGACACAGCAGGCCTGAGCAGGAGGTGAAGTAAATGGAGGAGTGTTTATTCCACTTACAGTTTGCACTAAAACTCGGCCGGCGTCGCGCCTGGCGGGTCTCAGCTGAGGCTTAGCGCGACCACCAACTTCAGGGCGCGCTCCGCGCGCCCCGAAGTCGGTCACCGGTCGCGTTAAGCCTAAGCTTCGACCCGCCAGACTGCGACGCCGACTGACTCTTGTGAACTGTGGGCGCAGGGCGAGCCTAAGCATAGCCTGAACTGAAAGGAATATACTGTGTCCGAAACTAATACAAAGAAAGAAAAGACGGCCATCGCCTGACGCATCAGGCGATTGCCGTCTAGACGGCCGCGGCCTGATCGACCAGGCGACAGCCGTCTAGACGGCCATCGCCTGAAGACGGCCATCGCCTGTGACATATATACTCGCCGCCCTGGGGGGCGGCGAAAAAATTCGACAATTGGACAAACAAGAGTATTTAGTATCCCTGTTTTTGTTTGCATCGTTTCTCTTGTAGAAGCCCTGTCGTTGACTACCAGGCCAAATCGTGTCACTTTGTGGAAGCCCTGTCGTTGACTACCAGGCCTTCACCCTGTGGAAGCCCTGACGTTGACTACCAGGCCAAATCGTTTCACTTTGTGGGAGCCCTGTCGTTGACTACCAGGCCAAATCGTTTCACAATGTGGAAGCCCTGTCGTTGACTACCAGGCCAAATCGTTTCACTTTGCAGAAGCCCTGTCGTTGACTACCAGGCCAAACCGTTTCACTTTGTGGAAGCCCTGTCGTTGACTACCCGGCCAAATCGTTTCACCCTGAGGAAGCCCTGTCGTTGACTACCAGGCCAAATCGTTTCACTTGTGGAAGCCCTGTTGTTGACTACCAGGGCAAATCGTGTCACTTTGTGGAAGCCCTGTCGTTGACTACCAGGCCAAATAGTTTCACCCTGTGGAAGCCCTGACGTTGACTACCAGGCCAAATCGTTTCACTTTGTGAAAGTCCTGTCGTTGACTACCAGGCCAAATCGTTTCACTTTGTGGAAGCCCTGTCGTTGACTACCAGGCCCAATAGTTTCACTCTGTGGAAGCCCTGTCGTTGACTACCAGGCCAAATCGTTTCACTTTGTGGAAGCCCTGTCGTTGACTACCAGGCCAAATCGCTTCACTTTGTGGAAGCCTCGTCGTTGACTACCAGGACAAATCGTTTCACCCTGTGGAAACCCTGTCGTTGACTACCAAGCCAAATCGTTTCACTTTGTGGAAGCCCTGTCGTTGGCTATTAGGCCAATTGTTTCACCCTGTTGAAGCCCTGTCGTTGACTACCAGGCCAAATCGTTTCACCCTGTGCAAGGGGGCAAGCCCTGTCATTGAGTACCAGGCCAAATCATTTCACCCTGTGGAAGCCCTGTCGTTGACTACCAGGCCAAGTCGTTTCACTTGTGGAAGCCCTGTCGTTGACTACCATGCCAAATCGTGTCACTTTGTGGAAGCCCTGTCGTTGACTACCAGGCCAAATCGTTTCACCCTGTGCAAGGGGGCAAGCCCTGTCATTGAGTACCAGGCCAAATCATTTCACCCTGTGGAAGCCCTGTCGTTGACTACCAGGCCAAGTCGTTTCACTTGTGGAAGCCCTGTCGTTGACTACCATGCCAAATCGTGTCACTTTGTGGAAGCCCTGTCGTTGACTACCAGGCCAAGTCGTTTCACTTGTGGAAGCCCTGTCATTGACTACCAGGCCAAATCATTTCACCCTGAGGAAGCCCTGTCGTTGACTACCAGGCCAAATCGTTTCACTTGTGGAAGCCCTGTCGTTGGCTATTAGGCCAATTGTTTCACCCTGTTGAAGCCCTGTCGTTGACTACCAGGCCAAATCGTTTCACTTGTGGAAGCCCTGCCGTTGGCTATTAGGCCAATTGTTTCACCCTGTTGAAGCCCTGTCGTTGACTACCAGGCCAAATCATTTCACCCTGTGGAAGCCCTGTCGTTGACTACCAGGCCAAGTCGTTTCACTTGTGGAAGCCCTGTCATTGACTACCAGGCCAAATCATTTCACCCTGTGGAAGCCCTGTCGTTGACTACCAGGCCAAGTCGTTTCACTTGTGGAAGCCCTGTCGTTGACTACCAGGCCAAATCGTTTCACTTGTGGAAGCCCTGTTGTTGACTACCACCCCAAATCGTTTCACCCTGTGCAAGCCCTGACGTTGACTACCAGGCCAAATCGTTTCGCTTTGTGAAAGCCCTGTTGTTGACTACCAGGCCAAATCGTTTCACTTTGTGGAAGCCCTGTCGTTGACTACCAGGCCAAATAGTTTCACTCTGTGGAAGCCCTGTCGTTGACTACCAGGCCAAATCGTTTCACTTTGTGGAAGCCCTGTCATTGACTACCAGGCTAAATCGCTTCACTTTGTGGAAGCCTCGTCGTTGACTACCAGGACAAATCGTTTCACCCTGTGGAAACCCTGTCGTTGACTACCAGGCCAAATCGTTTCACTTTGTGGAAGCCCTGTCGTTGGCTTTTAGGCCAATTGTTTCACCCTGTTGAAGCCCTGTCGTTGACTACCAGGCCAAATCGTTTCACCCTGTGCAAGGGGGCAAGCCCTGTCGTTGACTACCATGCCAAATCATGTCACTTTGTGGAAAAAGTTCGCACAATGACGGCAAAATTTCGCACTCTTACGGCAAAAGTTCCCAACCTGACGGCAAAAGTTCGCGGTATGGCAAACGTTCCAGGCTGACGGCAAAAGTTCCCACGGCAAACGTTCCCTTACGGCAAAAGTTCCAGAAGCCCCTAGAGGTAGGTTGAAAAAAAAGCGCCCAGCGCGCTTATTGGAGGATTTAAATTTGCATTAGTGAATACGAAGTGCTGTATGACTTCTGGACGAACATAGGTGTTAACATCAACACAACATTTTGGCTTTCTGAAGTGCAGAAATCGAGATTTCTACTTGAGTTTACTTACCCAGTTTATCCGGTTTTATGTCCAACTACTTGCCCACTTTTCGATAAACTGGGTATACTAACATTTGCTTACCCGGTTTTAAGACTCTCAAAGTTGCCATTACTACTACTTTCCGAGGACAATGATCTATGACGTCTTTCAACCATCATCAAGCGTCATTCAATACATTGTAGTCGTTTCACTTATACATACAAATCATTAATCATTTGTTACCTTCATCGTAACTCTTCCAGTAACCTATCCATTTCACCTTCTGATACCCATGACAAATTTTCTGGATGTCGATCGTGTTTTCTGTGAAATATTAGATTGCATTCCATGCTAACATACTTTAATACTCCGTCGAAAATCTGTCACACCTTGTGTGCAGCTCCTCCATTCACACATGTAGTGTGCTAAACCAAAGCGGCATGCTGTCATGCAGATGTTTTGTAGTCATTTTATTTTACTTTACTTCAGTTTTGTTTTATTTCACTCAGCTCTACTTTTTGTTTTGTCCTATCTTATTCTACTTATTTATTTATTTTATCGACTTCTCTCTTTGATTATAACTTTTTTGTGCAATATTTTATGTGTTGTACCCTTCTAAATTTATACTATATATACTATGTACTTAACAAAAACCCCGCTACCTGCTGGTCACATTCCCAGTCCTGACAGAAAAATCAGCCCTGCCTGAACCATTGGCATGGGTCGTTGGTAGACATTGTAGTTTCTGGCCCGCAGTGGCTGAACTTGGAGTTAACGTCAATCTTGGGAGGAGGTGGCAAACTTTGGTCCATGTCAGTAGCCTGCGAAGTCACTGTTTTGGTTTCGATAACAGTGGGAGAGAGAGAAAGAGAGAGAGAAATAGAGGAACTCAGTTGATACTTGCGAAAGGGAGAGGCGGAGCGACTTTTTATGTACTAATCGTTGACACGCCTTTCTCCCGCGAGACCTGTCTTCGAAAGCCAGATATGTCGCGAGACAAGGTGTTGATTTTTATCTGGTGACGACGTGGCTTCGTCAGAAATGCACCTTAGTGTACACGCATATAAAAAATTCTGTTTCCCTGGAGGAAATTTTGACCTCTCGAACAAGGAACATTGGACTGCCCGATTCTACGTCCCCTGACTACCTGATTCTACGCTCCTGGACTGCCTGACTCGACGCCCCCTGGACTGCTGACCCGCCGCCCTTTGGACTTCCTGACCTGCAACCCCCTGGACTTCTGGAGAAATAAGCATATTTTTAATCACGGTACTACTACAGTTGGTATTACAGAACAAATGAAGATTGCACAACTAGTAATCTTGCCATACAAAAAGGTTACTCCAAAGAGAACAGACGTATTAACTCAAGCCGAGCGATATAGCAAAGAGTTTGGCAGCAGTGGCCACAAAAGCAAAACGAAGCCGTCTCAACAGCCAATAGTTAGAAACGAGCCTTCACCACCATGTAGACAAACAACTGTGGCACCACGTTGGCATCAGTGTAAACTTGTGAGCGTGTGCGCGATAATGTGCACTGGACAGTGAAGTGCCACTAGACATTTAGTCGACAATCTGGTGGGGTATAGCCGCAATTGGTCTTGGATTTGTTCGTGGTACCTGATCAACATATGGATCAGAAGATTCGCCGCAGGCACACTTTGCGCTTATAATTGTGGTGACTGATCCATAAATGGATCAGAGAAATTCGCCGCAGGCACACAGTGCAATAAAAGCGTCTAAATGAGACGACGCGCTATTGAAAAGGGTATAAATGGGACGACGCCCTATTGTAAAGGGCATAAATGGGACGACGCCCTATTCTTTTGGGCTTAGGGCCTGAAATTGTCGAAATTTTGGATTTTAACAATACCCTTGAAAATATCCCTAATTTCGTTAATTATAAAATTTGAAACTATTTGCTAAATACTTGGCAGACTATGCTCGATACATCCGTGCAAAGAACTTCTGAAATTTAACCTGTTAGAAATTGTCGACATTTGGGGATTTTAACAAAACCTTTGAAAAAATCCCAAATTTCGTTAATTATAAAATCAGAAACTATTTGCCAAATACTTGGCAGACTATGCTCGATACATCCGTGCAAAAAAGTTTTCAAATTCAAGCTGTTTGAAATTGTTGAAATTTGGGAATTTTAACAAAACCCTTGAAATATCCCTAATTTCGTGAATTCCAAAATCCGAAACTATTTGCTAAATACTTGGCAGACAATGCCCGACACAACCATGTGAAGAAATTTTAAAATTGAAGCCTTTTTGAAATTGTGGATATTTGGCAATTCTGACAAAAACCTTGAAAATATCCCTAAATTCGTTAATTATAAAATCTGAAACTATTTGCTAAATACTTGGTAGACTATGCCCGACACAACCATGTAAAGAAAATTTATTATTTAAGCCGTTTGAAATTGTCGAAAATTTGGGAATTTTGCCAATACCCTTGAAAATATCCCTAATTTCGTTAATTATGAAATTTGAAACTATTTGCTAAATACTTGGCAGACTATGCTCGATACATCCATGCAAAGAAAAGGTGAAATTTAAGCCGTTTGAAATTGTTGAAATTTGGGAATTTTGACAATACCCTTGAAAATATCCCTAATTTCATTAATTATAAAATCTGAAACTATTTGATAAATTCTTAGCAGACTATCCTCGACACATCCGTGAAAATCCGACGCGTTTTGGTTACTGTAGCCCTCTGTTCAAACTTTTGAAACTTTTCATTGTCGGATTCTTGCTCAGGAGCTCGAGCGCTTCATTTTGATATGCGATTCGACTAGGTTCGAGCAACTTTTGTCTTAAAATGGACCCCACTTTGGGATACTGTAGCGCGCGATTTTGAAAAGTTGTTTTGTTTTCGACTACTCAGGTGGCTAGAGGAGCCCGCAGGCTACTCGACGATGTCTCAAACTCCACCCTACGACGTCAGACGAGCGAGTTATCAAGCCTGAAGCGAGCGTGACCCACGAACATACGCACGTACGTACGTACGCACGCACGCCGAGCTCTTGATATGGTTCGCTCGGCTGAGGCCGAGCGAAAACAAGTCTCTTTTAAAAAGCGGAGTGGTTTTGAGTTTTGACTTTTTACTGAGATTGTAGCAAGGCCCTTTCCGGTTTCGTGCAGCGTCTTTGACTCTCCTCGCGACTACACTTTTTGGAGTGGTCTTGATACGCAACATTGGTATCGCTCGGGTTTAATTCTTTACACCAAGAAAATCTTTTCAGACTAAATTTAAAAAAAACACTGAAATCTAACGCAAAACTACAGGTTAATTGTGAGCATGATTTGATGCTGGCTTGCAGTGACCTCTTCAGCGATGTCAAGATCGCTCCTCTGCAACGCACGAGTGCCAAAATATAGCAAACCAAAGCCTGCAGTTTTCATCGCGTTTTGGTTACTGTAGCTCTCTCATTGACCTTTTGAAACTTTTTGTTGTCGGATTCTTGCGCAGGAGGTCGAGCGCTTCATTTTGAAATGCGATTCGACTAGGTTCGATGAAGTTTTGACTTTTCGCGGACATTACTTCGGGATACTGTAGCGCGCAATTTTTAAAACTTGTTATTATTTCGACGTCACAGTTCGCGAGAGTAGTCCGAGGGCTACTCGTCGATGTGTCGAACTCAACTCAGCAACGTCAGACAAGCGAGTTATTAAGCCCGAAGCAAGCGTGTCCTTTGCAGTTTTCGACGCGTTTTGGTTACTGTAGCTCTCTGTTTAAACTTTTGAAACCTTTTGTTGTCGGATTCGTGCTCAGGAGCTCGAGCGCTTTACTTTGATATGCGATTGGACTAGCTTCGGTCAACTTTTGTCTTAAAATGGACCCCACTTTGGGATACTGTAGCGCGCGAGTTTGAAAATTTATTCCAGTTTTGAACACTCAGATGGCGAGACTAGTCCGAGGGCTACCCGTCGATGTGTCGAACTCAACCCAGCGACGTCAGACAAACGAGTTATTAAGCCCGAAGCAAGCGTGTCGCTTCCAGTTTTCGACGCGTTTTGGTTACTGTAGCTCTCTGTTTAAACTTTTGAAACTTTTTGTTGTCGGATTCGTGCTCAGGAGCTCGAGCGCTTCACTTTGATATGCGATTTGACTAGCTTCGGTCAACTTTTGTCTTAAAATGGACCCCACTTTGGGATACTGTAGCGCGCGAGTTTAAAAACTTATTTTTGGTTTGACTACTCAGGTAGCTAGAGGAGTCCGCGGGCTACTCGACGATGTCTCAAACTCCTTCCTACGACGTCGGACGAGCGAGTTATTAAGCCCGAAGCGAGCGTGACCCACGAACATACGCACGTACCTACGTACGTACGCACGCACGCCGAGCTCTTGATAGGGTTCGCTCGGCTGAGGCCGAGCGAAAAAAGTGGCACCCTTTGAGCGCCCACAACTTGGTCATACGGTAACCGATCGCGTTGAAATTTTGCACATTTATTCCCATCTACAGTACCAACAAAAGGTACACCGAATTTCATCCAATTTGAATGGACAGAGCTGGAGTTGTTCACACACACACACACACACACCTTTTGTAATCTGAGTAATCTGAAAAGTACAGTAGCTTATTAAGAGTGTCACTCAAAGTGTGTATTAGTAAAACGACATGACGAGTAATCTGAGATTACAGCAGCTTATTAAGCGTGTCACTCAAAGTGTGTAGCAAAACGGAAGTTTCAGCTTCTGGACAACTTCTGCAACGACATCGCGGCTTCAACGTCAGTGGAAAGAACAGTGGAGAGCGAGACTGAACCAGCTCAAGAAGACAAACGACCTGCATGCCCCATCTGCAAGCATCGACCGTCACAATTTGGCAACAACACAGTCAAGCACATTGGAAACTGCGTGTAACACTGCAATTACACCACGCCGTACAATTCGACTACCGCTATGTTCCGTTTCGCTGGTGATCTGTGTAGCGGCATAATAGATTTGAGTAATAGTTCGCAACAGGAAATGTTCAACTTGATGGTTCGCTATTGTAGGCAGGATCGCAAGTATAAGTAATTCGTCCGTCTCTGTTGTTCCGTCCTCTCCCCGTTCGCTGCGGATGACTGAATTCAAGAACTCAATTAGTCAAACAAAGAAACAAGCCACCCCCTAGCGAGGGAGGGAGGGAAGGAGCGCGCGCGCGCAGGCAGACGGCCGCCGGCGGCTCGACTGCAGCAGCGGTGAACGGAGCGCACGTTTGTTACTATACACTCATTAGGTACCTACCCTTTAACGAACGAAGGCAGACAGGCGAACGGACAGAACGACAGACAAGCAGACGGCCGCAGTAAGATTGCAATGATAGCAACGGCACCGACCGAAGTTCAAACCAATCTTACTACTCGCTCTATTTTGGGTACTGCAAAACGATAGGCTAAGCAGTTCGCTAGAAACATGCCCTATCGTGAACTCGGTCGTGGAGCGTTTGGAGTTGTCTACCACGTCGTCTCCGACAGTGAAGAAGAGTTTGCCGTCAAAGTTCAAAACGTTGGCACTGTGAGAGCGATGGAGATATTCCACTTGGAAACGGAGCTGCTGCAGAGGTGTCAGGGACCATTTGTCACACGTCTCATCAACAGTACCCTATGTGCATCAGTGTGAGCGTAGAAGAAGCAAATTTTGAATTGACAGACTCCGGAGAAGGGCGCAGAGGAGGCACGTCAAACAAACAAACAGATCTCGAACAAGCACCAGATATGAAAGCAACTGTAAACAAAGTGCCAGAATTGTCGCCTCGAATTTTGATTTTGTCACGTTTTTCTGTCCCGAGCACGCTTTTGCTCACTTTCCGTCTCCTTTTGGAAGGTTAGAGACGATTTGCGGGGCTCGTCCTGAATGTACATGCAATTTCTGACTATAACTTCAGTTAATAAGCAAGTCTGTTATAAGTGAACGAATAGTGCTTGGAACAGAAAGCCGCCGCCGCACGCAGAAACCAGAGAGAGCAGACGCATTATGTAGGTGCTAAGATGTTAGACTAGAAGTGGGGGAGAGGCGTCGTCGTCGTCATCATCGTCGTGAAGGTCGTCGTCGTCGTCATCATCGTCGTGAAGGTCGTCGTCGTTGTCGTCTTCAATGGCAAGGGGATGGGCGCGCTCAGCGACGCCATCGCCGCCGCTGGAGTGAGGTTGTAGAGAAGCAGTGGACTGCTGGGTGGGAATGCTGCGAGTCTGCCCAACAGCTACATACCATACACTTGGACTCTACTCAGACGTGCCACTGAAGCATAACAGCTGCCAGACTGAACAGCACGCTTGGAGGTTCTTCTCATACGTGTAACCTGGGGGCGGGGGGTAGTAGTAGGAAGCTATAGACGCAGGGATGTGCGGAGAAAAATTTTTGCGCTTCCCTTCCGCGAAGCTGCCCAAAAGAGCTGGCTTGGCAGGCAAGTCGTGTAGGCGCTCCTCTCCCTTCGAAGGAAGGAAGGAAGGAGCGGCCGAAAACATTGCCATTGCAAGGCGGGCGGCAGCAGCAGTGCACGCGGGTTAACCCCTGTAATAGTCTAGCATGGAGAGGCTAGTAGGGAATGGGTTAGCCACAGCGGCGGCGCTGCGCCGAGAGTAAACAGAGCTGGAGGGGGCATATGCCAAAACCGCCGGGGGGCGGTTCTGGCATGGGGGCGGTTTTGGCATGTGACACCGGCCGAGAGAGAGAGAGTGACATTTCTATTGCGTTATGGTATGTTCTTTCGACTTTTGTCGGCTTGGAAAGAATTCAAGGAGCGATTATTGACGAAGGAAGGAAGGGAAGCCGCGGCCATCGTGTAAGCGCATTGTTGCGCGCGCTACCACATTTTACCGCACGCTGCCGCTGTCAGTCTGTCGCATTGTCGTGTTGTGCGCAATGAACATCCTGCAGTCACACGGCGAGTGGTCCAAATCATTTCATACAAATCTCTCTGCTCCAACTCAAACAGTCTAATCAAAATCAATCGAATCCAGCCCGAGCGTACCCCTTCTTACCTTTCCCGCTGCTGTTTGTGGATCAGTGCCTCCTTGTATCTTCCATCCATCCCCCCCCCCCTCCCCCCCACAGACACTGCCTGACTTGGCGGCCAACACTCTTGGGCACTGTTTGACGTCCCGCCGCCGTCGCCGTCGCTGGTCGAGTAGCTGGAAATCCTGCTGCTGCGCGCCGGCGGGCCTTCCTCGCCCTGCCCTCCTTGTCGTGGCGTCAAGTACTGCAGCGTAGTAGAGACAGCTAAAAAGCGTCACTTTCTGGTATGTTCCCTGGGTCGGCCGACGGCACCTTACTCCCACAATACGTGGTCTACAATAGGGTGATCACCTCTACACCACTTGGACGGAGAGTGGTCCCAAATGGTATCCCTTATGTCAGAATCCTTGTTGCAAGGATGGCTGCCGTTTCAACCAAACCTACAGTGGCTGGTTTGACACCACATGTTTCATCGATTTGCTCAAGCTGATCATTCTTCCACACGCTAAAAGACTCGAAGGTTTGAAAGTCTTCAGCTACAGTAACCTGGAAGGCAACCTTTACTGGAAGGTTACTTTAGTTACTGTAGTGGCCGGCCGACTGTATTTTCGGAGGAGGACGAGGTAGCGATGGAGGAGTTATTCGGTCACGGCGGCCGATTGGAGATTTCCCTGCACGCAGGTCCAGATTCGGATGATCGCCCCAAAATTAAAGGTGACACAAATTTCATTCCATTCCCTCCCCTCTCATTCCTATCAACAATCACCCATTTGTTCAGAATGGCATCCCTGGTATAGAGTGACGCGACACGCGAGCTTTTTGCCGCCCGGCCTCAGCCGTGTGGTCTGGTGCGGTGCGACATCGACATCAAAAGCTGGAGGAGGGCGAACTAGCTGAAGGCTACGATTAGAACACCTGCAGCGAAGCCTGGCGCTGGAAGGTGTCCCCCAAGCGGTGGGAGTACTCGCCCACCAGAAAGGGAGGACCCTACTGCACCAAATGCAAGCACCTGGGACAGTGTCGATTCTGTGGAGATGCCCGGATGAGAGTCAGCGTATGGCTAGCATTGAAGGATGTCGCCAAGACCGGGGAACTCAATATGCAGCTGGAGAACACCCACCTTCTGTTATAACAGTTCTTACTGCTGTTCTTGCATTGGGGATCGATTTCGCTTTTAGACGATGACAATGCATGCGTTGCGATCTACCGTACTCACCCACGTTCCTTCACTACTAACACCCTTCGTGTTTTTACCGATTCTGATATTTTCTAGCAAGTGAACGAGTTCTTATCCACACAAGCGTCTGCTCACATGTACGCTGTGGTGCCCACAGTGTACTGCAGTCGCCTCACAATCAACCTCGTGATCAGATCGATTATTAGTGGTCGAATACATTATAGTGGTCGAGTTTATGTCAGTTGCCAACGCCACTTGTTCAGCATCCGTGTCTCCACCCCTGAGACCTTTTGCACTACAGAGGATCTACTGTACTGCCGCTCTGGGCACAAGTCGTAAGTGCAAGTCAACATTGTGTCGCTGCCGAGCGCGGTTGGCGGGGTCCACGACCTTGACGAGCAGCTTGGAGCCCGGCGCCATGAGCTCCCTCTGGCGGACTTGTCTCCCTGATTGAGCCATCGGGGCTAACGACTCCACCAGGACGCTAGCTCGAGTGGGAGCCTGAAGAAACGCTTAAAATGTCATTTCGCACCACATGGACATAGTTGCGCGTGGATCGAGCATGTCTCAGAAGGCACACCATCTCCAGGGGGAAGTCGCCCCAGAGGACCAGGTCGAAAGGACCCTCCTCCACACTCCACTCGTGGAAGAATGCTCCGCCATCATGCGTGCGGGCCGTACCACCCAGAGGCGGCAACCGAAGAGACCAAGCAACAGTCCGAGATCGACGATGATCTCTTCGCTGTCCTCAAGATAGCCAAAAGAGGGGTGGGAGGTCCGCGAATAGTACCCCATTTGCCAATATCCCCCATGCTAAAGCTTTTGCTGTGTGCCGCGGCGTGTGCTAGGGAGAAAGGGGATGGGGGGGGGGGGGGGGGGGGGTAGAGGGGGAAAGGGGGAGGTGACGCGTTGACGCGGCTGCTGCCGCCAATTCATCACTGTCGCCGCAGCTGTCTGAAAGAAGAAAGACAACGTGTAATGCTCAGCATCAAAGCTTCCAACAAACATAACGAAGAATGCAAAAGAAGGTAGGTAATCACCAACAACTACAACCTAATTACGCAAATCGTCATATATGTTGTCAGTTGTAGTGGGGCGGGTTTTTTCGCCCGGCCTCAGCCGGGGGAACCCTATCAAGAGCTCTGCGTGCGTGCGTACGTGCGTGCGTGCGTACGTACGTCACGCTCGCTTTGGGCTTAATAACTCGCTCGTTACCGTAAGGAGATGTCGATTCAAGAGTCACGATTCGAAAATATTTTGAACGGCGTTCGCTACAGTAAGCTAAAGTTTCGCGTCGAAAACTCAAAAATTGATCAAACGCAGTCAAATCACACATCGAATTGAAGCGCTGGAGCTGCCGAGAACGAATCTAACAACAAAGAGTCTCAAAGGTTCAAATTCCGCGCGCTACAGTAGCTCAAAGTTTCGCGTCGAATAGTCGAAACCTCTTTCACAGAGTAACGGAGGACAAATGTCAGCTAACATGTAATGTTAGTGCCCTAACATGTAATGTTAGTGCCACCACTAAAGTATCACCACTGCATTCACGCCCCAGTACGCACACACGTTTCATCTTCCCTAGTGAACAGTTGGCAGCAGAAAGTGCACACCACAGCCACAACACACACAGCAACCATAGTTTCGATACTTTCAGTACTACCTACCAAGTGTGCCTTTTGACGAGGCGCTGCGTCATGCACCTGGTCGTTCGAGATTCCAGCTAAAACGCGGATCGACGTGAAATTTCATATCGATTATAGATCGATAACAAATCGGCAGCACAAATCGGTATTATGTTGATACTTTGCTTTGACTTAGAGTGAAGTCTCTGGTTTCAGGCTCAGATTTTGGCTCAAGCTTAGGCTTTGGCTCGAGCTTAGGCTCAGGCTTAGTCTTACGCTTAGGCTCAGGCTTTGGCCCAGGCCTACGATCTCCTCCGGCTCAGGCCTACAATCTTCTCCTGCTCAGGCCTACGATCTCCGCCTAGTAGGTATGCTTAGCCGCCGGCTCAGGCCTACGATCTCCTCCTAGTATGATTTGCCGCCGGATCAGGCGTATGATCTCCTCCCAGTATGATTAGCCGCCGGCTCAGGCCTACGATCTCCTCCTAGTATGATTAGCCGCCGGCTCAAGCCTACGATCGCCTCTTAGTATGCTTAGCGGGCGCAGGCCTACAATCTCATCCTAGTATGCTTAGCCGCCGGCTCAGGCCTACGATCTCCTCCTAGTATGCTTAGCGCACGGCTCAGGCCTACGATCTCCTCCTAGTATGCCTAGCCGCCGGCTCAGGCCTACGATCTCCTCCTAGTATGCTTGGCGAACGGCTCAGGCCTACGATCTCCTAGTATGCCTAGCCGCCGGCTCAGGCCTACGATCACCTCCTAGTATGCTTAGCGAATGGCTCTGGCTCAGGCCTACGATCTCCTCCTAGTATGCTTAGCCGCCAGCTCAGGCCTACCATCTCCTCGTTCAGTAAGTTGGTGTGGTCAGTAATTTGGTGTGGACTCGTTCAGTAATTTGGTGTGGACTCGTTTAGTAATTCGGTGTGGACTCATTCAGTAATTTAGTGTGGACTCGATCAGAACCCACCGAAGACATCCTGCTGGTTTGTCTACTGGTGTTGTTTGTTGCTGGTTTGTGGCTACAAATTGTTCATAATGGATGACGAGATGGTGGGGTACTTGCACTGGCGCGAACGCAGTATTGAGCTGGAGTGCTGTATTGCGCTCTTGGCAGATGAGACGGTGTGTTGTGCACGTGTTCACTGGGACGTAAATGCTGTGGTGATGCTTGAGTGGTACTAGCATCACTGGTTAGCTGACATTTGTCCTCCAACAGTAGATGAAGAACAACTCACCGCCTAATAGAACAATTTCCCGAAAAGTAGAACAATTTTCCCATTCGCTTGGTAGAACCATTTCCACCCAAATCCCCCACTGTGCCTCGCCTCGCAGCTGAGCCATCGTGAAGAAGGAAAGCCTTCACGATGGTTTAAAGACACCGCAGCGCACGCGCCGCCGAAATGAATGATGTTAATTGGCAGGGGCGCACTCTCTGACACTAGAGCCTGCGTTTTGAAGCTTTAGGCTACTGTAACTTGCGAAATTTTAATCTTTGAGTTTCGACCATCGGGAGGATGAATGATCAGTGACTCAGGAGCTATCCAACGAGCTCAAGATTGTCCCTCAATGACGTAAGCTGAGCGAGTTAGATCGATTCCATTGTAAATTCACAGAATGTCGATATACTTAGTGGGTGTTTCATTCACGGTTACGGTAGTCATTTTCTCCAACACCTCGTCCAGATTCGCGCCCGCTTTCAGCAATTTCTGCGCCTCGCGGTAGTGGAAGTACTTGCCATGGATCACCGTTCGATTGAAGCTAACGGTGGCGATCACGCGCTTGGGATACTTGTGACGCAACTCGTTCACGACCTGCCTACTTTCAGCCATCTGCGACATCTGCGTAGGCGTCAATTCGTCACAAATCGAAATGGGTTTCGCGCCGTACGGGTTCTGGTACTTGGACAGATTCTTCTTATGTTTACAGAAGTACTTTTTGGCGCGCACGGTCAAAAACTCGACGACGAGATACGTATTTTCCAGAATCTTCTGCATGTGAACCACCTTATTGTCTACCAAGTCCGTGACGAAGTCCTCTTTCCGTCATGTCTAGTTTTGTGACACAGACAGACACACACACACACACACACAGACAGAAACACGAACGGACAATAGCGTCCGTATATATACTCGCCGCGCTGGGGCGCGTCGAAAAAACTTGCCAAAAGTTTGGTGCGAGCGAATTCCTGTTTTCAGTGAACGCATTTCTGTTTCCGAGTGCACATTCATCAATAAACAGCTGTTCTGGCCATCAGACGAATATCTCGATTTTGAGATTTTCTTAAATTTTAATTCCAAATATCTCGAAATTGGAATTTATTTTGAAACTGTAGTACTATGCCACAAATTCTTATTGGCATACGGCCTTACCATTTCTGTGTTCAAATTCGTAAAAAAACGACGTTTTATTTTGTTGATTTATGGAATTTTGAAAAATAATCACCTATTTCTATTAAATTCCACATTTGCAAAAATTTCTCTTGCGTTACAAATTATCTGCAGTCTATACTCTTTCCATTTCTGAAGAAATTTCGCCGCTATATCATCAGGTGAAAAAGTTGATTTTCGACATTTTCATATTTTGATTGAAAATATCTCGAAATTGCAATTTTTAAAAACTTCAAAACTACGTCACAAATTCTTATCGGCATACGACCTTTCCATTTCTGCATTCACATTCGTCATTAAATGACTTTGTATTTTAGTCAATTTATGCAATTTTGACAAATAATCGCGTATTTCTATTAAATTCCACATCTGCAAAAAAATTTCTTTTGTGTTACAAATTATCCGCCGTCCATGGTCCTTCCATTTCTGAAAAAATTTCGCGGCAAACGCATCAGACGAAAAAGTCGATTTTCAACATTTTCGAATTTTAATTGTGAATATCTCGAAAATGCGAAATTAGCAACAGAAACGGACATCGGATCCGTACTCAGCGACCTCGAGTCTACTTGACCACATATGTCACACATTTTACTTCGGTGCCACGGAAACACAGACACATAGACACACACACACACACAGACATTGTCAACCGTATATATACACCTCGCCGCGCTGAGGCGCGGCGAAAAAAATCACAACTACTGGGTGTCCCAAAAAGTGAACACGTCTTTTCCAACATGTAACTTGCGCTGACGCCAATCAATTTTGATGCAGTCGCATACCCTGATGTGCTGTTAATAAGTATAAAACAATACACAAAACAAACTTCCAGGCGCGTCGTCGAACACCCCCAAAACAACAGAACTTAAAATTTCTAAGATCTCGTATGTTCGATGACTCCACTACCTATAGCATTCCGCTCTTGTAGACCCGGAGAATCGGTTGCAGTTTTGGTTTGGGCAGGAGATATGCGGCCGTCAGTTGAAGCGTGGTGAAGCCTGGAATTACTTTTTGAAAAACCAGCGGAACGACAATGCCGCGTTTTGACCCACCCTCCCTCCTGGACACTAAATACGTAAGCAGCGAGTCGTAAAGTGCCTAAACTACTAGAGCCATTGGGGCATATGTCGAGGGCTATTAAGTGGACAGGGTAATTATAGACGCTGAGGTTTCCAAGCTAGCGGGATAACGTTTGGGCGTGTACTATACGTATACAGAGGTGGTGAGTTGCAATTATAGAGATTGGCTAAACATTACCATTGGTACCAAGGATTAGGCCACTCACCTAGTCCAATCAGGCAAATCTTGATGAGACAGGCTTCGACTGAGGTGTTCTGGTGGCGAGGAGGCATGCCCAGTCGCAAACATCTCGCGTTGGAATCATGCGGTCAGCTCGGTTACCTTGGACGATAATAGCTAGGTACGGAATCAAAAGCGCACCGCGAGAATCCTCTTGGAGGAATCCGAATGGGGCAGCTGCAATCATGTTCCTTGTGGGTCGGTTGGGGGTCCTCTTCTTGAACATGCGATACTTGTTGGCGCCCTTCAACATCGTTCTAATCGTCGTACAGTTTTCAGCTTACCCAACCTGTTGTCGTACTGTAACTAGAAAAGGCTGTAGTGGCCTAGACTGATTCGTCCGTCAGGGATCTTAAGACGTAAACCGAAGGCGCTGTGCATGCGCAAGGAAAATACGTTTGCTCCGTCTGCACTCGATTCATTCGGGGACACACTTCACTCGGTACACATGACATGCTCACGTTTTGTGTTGTCAACATGCCGCCTCTTGACGTCAAGTGGTGCTGCGAGCGATTACAGACCAGACTCAAGTACCCGATTACGCCCCTTCCTCGGGGCCTTTAGGGCCTCGGGGCGCCTACGTATTTCGCAATGCAAAGTAGAGTATGTTTGCCGGGAAAACAGCCTTCATTCGTTACACACCGCAACGATACGTAACCAGCCATCGTCTTGGGTGGAGGACAAATGTCAGTCAACGATAAGCGATTGGTTTTAGAACAACAAGCTGTGTGTGTAAAAAGTTCAACCTATGCACTGTGTCTGTCAAATCTTGATGAACAGTATAGTGAGCTATGCGTGTGTCAGGGTTTTGCTAACAAAACTTGGCGAACCGATTAACAACACTATAGTGTATGAAGGTGCAAAATTTGGTTGAGATACGTCGTCGCAGTCGCGAGTAGTGGGCCGGTGAAAAAGTGGATACTTTTTTTGGGACACCCGGTACACATCGCCGCGCTGAGGCGCGGCGAAAAAATTGAAGAATAATTTTTGACTGCCATGCATGGCCGACTGCTAACTGCCATGCATGCCGTGCATGGCTACAGCGAGCTGACATTTGTCCTCTGAGTACAAAAGTAGGTAGAACTCAACTGTAGTTCAATCAGTAAGACAGACGAAAGAGGCGAGCAACCAACATTTATCAGGTCGAAACAAATTGCTGAATAGTTGAAGTTTGCCTAACCACCTGCGCGCGGTATGCCGCGCACGGTACATCGTCACAGAAACACATCCAAGCCGACCAGTCAGTGGTCCGCCGGCTCTCTTTCCAGACCCCGCTCGATTTGACCATCGCCAGACGCGTTGACTCGCAGCGGCTCAGCTGTCTGTTGAACATAATAAATTTTGCCGCTCAACTTGACGCTTCCCGTGAGACGCGTAGTAGCTCGGACAGTCCAGCGTGGCGCCTGCTGCTGTTTCTCCCCAGAGGCCCACTCCATGACAGCGTTCTATTCCTGCTGCGGCGCCCCTCCTCAATCTGAATTGTCAAGTGTTGGCAGTTTGATTTAGATTTGTTTTAGTGTTGGCAGTTTTGTGTTGGCAGTTTTGTTTTAGTGTCAGAGACACAAAAAAGCTTCAAAACAACGTTTGGTTGCATTCGTGTAGGTACCTAAACAGTGACGTGAACCATGGGGCTTCGCAGGTTGTTTAGGCGCGTTCCAGCCTCCACGACCTGTTGGAGGAGGGGCGGGAGTCGCTATGTTGAACGGACGTTAGTGAACTCATTTCTGTCTTCAAGAAATAGACTGCGAATAAATTCACCCATTTCGTTGAGGCGCACGTTAACGTGCCGTATCATTTCGATCGCATCGTCGTTTGATCCATCTACCTGAACATTGCATCCTGAAGGCGCCAGTTTGTCCTGACCACGTGGGGAATTTCGCTAAAAGATGTCCTGATGCACCTCCATAACTATATTTGTAGACAAGATTTTATAAGCTACGTACCTATACTTCCACTTTGCATACCTGCACGACCTTCCTGGCCGCTCGCTCAACACGCACACGCTGCTGCTCTGCTCACAAAGTAGGGTGTTGCAAAGGCTCCACTACACTATCTGTCATGAGGATGTCCCATTCCTTGCACCATTGTCTAGACGTATCTGTTCGTTCTCCTAAGCAATCAAGCGACAGGTGACAGTTTCTTCGACCTCACTGTTATAGCTGGAGAGGAAAATACTCAGCGGTAAATTTGCGCTGGTGAATGCGAAGTGTTGTATGACTTCTGAATGAACATCGGTGTTAACATCAACACAATAATTTTGGCTTTCTGAAGTGCGGATTTCTACTTCAATTTGCTTACCCGGTTTTATGTCCAACTACTTACCCAGTTTTCGAAAAACTGGGTATACTTACTTTTGCTTGCCCGATTTTAAGATTCTCAAAGTTGCCACTACTACTTTCTGAGGCCAATGATCTGCGACATCTTTTAACCATCATCAAGCGTCCTTCAATACATTGTATTCGTTTCACTTATACATACAAATCATTATTCATTTGTTATCTTCATCGTAACTCTTCCACTAACCTATCCATTTCACCATCTGATACCCACGCCAAATTTTCTGGATGACGATCGTGTTTTCTGTGAAATATTAGATTACATTCCATGCTGACATATTTTAATACTCGGTCGAAAATCTGTCACGCCTTGTGCAGCTCCTCCTTTCACACATGTAGTGTGCTAAACCAAGGCAGCATGCTGTCATGCAGATGTTTTGTAGTCATTTTATTTTACTTTATTTCACTGTTTTGTTTTATTTCACTGAACTCTACTTTTCATTTTGTCCTGTCTTATTCTACAGATTTATTTATTTTATAGACTTCTCTCTTCAATTTTAACGTTTTTGTACAATATTTTGTGCGTTGTACCCTTTTAATGTACTATATGTGTACTTAACAAAAACCCCACTACCTTCTGGTCACATTCCCAGTCCTGACAGAAAAATCAACCCTGCCTGAGCCATTGTTATGGGTCGTGGTAGACATTGTAGTTTCTGGCCCACAGTGGCTGAACTTGGAGTTATCGACTAAAGTACCACGTTTGAATCATTTGATGCCCTGAAAGCAAAGATTTGCTGAGTCTCGGATAATATTCCACAGGACGTGATTTCGCCATGCATTGTTTTAACGACGGAATCGAGGCTTTCGCGACGGCTGAAATGTGCTGTTGAGGCCCACGGGTGACAATTTAAATCCAAATTTGCCATATTGTAATATGTCGACCTCCTACGTCAATCTGAGTAATACTTGGTTGCAGTTTGTCAGCTGGAACGTAAGGGGACTGCGTGGGTCAAAATGGTTTTGCATGCACCTCACTTAAACGACTGTAGCTATGCGTGTGTCAGGGTTTTGCTAACAAAACTTGGCGAACCGATTAACAACACTATAGTGTATGAAGGTGCAAAATTTGTTGAGATACGTCGTCGCAGTCGCGAGTAGTGGGCCGGTGAAAAAGTGGATACTTTTTTTTGGGACACCCGGTACACATCGCCGCGCTGAGGCGCGGCGAAAAAATTGAAGAATAATTTTTGACTGCCATGCATGGCCGACTGCTAACTGCCATGCATGCCGTGCATGGCTACAGCGAGCTGACATTTGTCCTCTGAGTACAAAAGTACGTAGAACTCAACTGTAGTTCAATCAGTAAGACAGACGAAAGAGGCGAGCAACCAACATTTATCAGGTCGAAACAAATTGCTGAATAGTTGAAGTTTGCCTAACCACCTGCGCGCGGTATGCCGCGCACGGTACATCGTCACAGAAACACATCCAAGCCGACCAGTCAGTGGTCCACCGGCTCTCTTTCCAAACACGCACCGCGCCAACAGACTCCGACAGGGGTATCTAACGATGTATAAATCATTGGGGTCTCTCAAGGCACAAAGTCTGCAGACTCGAAAACCCCCAGTGCACGCCTTTCTTGAATGGACTTTAAATGTGGAACCCCATATGGCTACATACATATGGCTCACAAAAAGAAACAATTACGTGTTCTAGACAAACCGTCAATGGTCAGCTGTTTTGGGTTGAGATATGCCTTTTGAACTGCCGTGATCTTTCGCTTTAGAAGCAGGCGCTCCACCATATCCAGCCTCTTTGAGTCGCCAAAGCAGGGCAGCTTTTTCAGCACACTGATGGAGTGCACAGCGCTGAGAGCCAGTTCGAACTCATGGTCCTCTAGAGTCTGAAGTGTCTTACTAGGTAGACCACAACATATGCAATGAAATGTCAACATGCTTGTCAGTTTCTGTATTGCAACAAAATCACTAACGTCCCCATTGCTCAAACGTCCGTAGCAGTGTTGGACAGCTGTTACCTGGAGGTTTAGGACCACCAACTGGAAGCCACGGAAGCTCAGAACTTTGGGAGAAGATCCATTGACACGACTGGCTGTCAGAGATGCCCAAGTTGCTTCCCGGTCGAGCAAGACCAGAGAACTCTTGATGCCACCGTCCCAGACGCATTCAATGGCTCGGTCCTCAACGAAGATTTGGTCCCCATTGTTCCCACTTTCACCTTCCGGTTTCTCGCGCTGCTTCCACAACACTGCGTCTTGGAAATGGTCAAGCCAGCGGCACGGGGCATCTTTGAGCTTCTGACTTCTCGGGGGCTTCGTTTTGGACAAGAGGTGTTCCAGCTTCGCAACGTTGGTGTGCAACGGATAGCTGCAAGAAACATAAAGCACCCTGTAGCATACGTGTAAGCACCAACCAGACAGACGGGGGGGGGGGGGGTATTTTACAAAAGTATTCACTCTTTTACTCTTCCACTTTAAAGCACTCACAAACCACTCTGTATTAATAAAACAACTCAACTTTTTGGCACTCCTCCCCTCCAAAAGGGAGGAGTGCTATAGTGATGGTGCGGATTCTGTGTAAATTCAAACGCTCACAAGTCGGGCTAGAGTTGGCCGATCGGGGCGAAATTTTTTTTATTCGATAGGTCTCGGGAAGGCGCAGGGGGATCGAAGGTCTCGACTTCCGTCCGGGACCCAATTTTTGGCAAGTTGCCAAAAACCCAGTTTTTCGGCCTCCGACAAACTTTGTGCGCTTAGAATAGGGGTCCGGTAGAACGGAGCGAGACGAGCTTCAGGCCAAATATGTAAAAGACATTGGGCTATCCGATGATAGGGACGCCGTCGGGCTGGGTCTGGGTCTTCCCGGGCCGGGTAGCAAAAACCGGGTTTTTCGACCCAAAAATAGGGTTCGCGGCCCCCGCTGTAAGTGTTTTATTTTTAAAGTAGAGGTTGTAGTTTATTGACAAGTGGCACACCTCAGATAGTCAATTACCGCACCGCATTGTTGAATCCGGTCAGATGAACCCCGGGGTGGGAAATATTGCCCAAAGTTGGGTCCTGGGTTTCCAGGTAAAACTTCGGGCCCGTGTAGCTTTTGATAGGGTGCCCGTATCGAGATGGGACAAAGCCCAGTGGATAGAGCTCGGCGAGCTCTACAACATTGTAGTAGGTCGTTTCTCTCTTAATGTCCACATTTTGGGTGAAAAGTTGAAAAAACCGATTTTTGGTCGAAATTTCAAAATTCCGCGTTTCCCATTTCTTGGTGTGCCAATCGATTACGTTGATGTTTGGCCAGTTTTTGGTGCTTAGGAATGTCTTTCCGGGAAACGAGAAAGGGTCCCAGCCGGAAACTGTTTTTTCGAGAAATTAAAAAATTTTCGATAAATTTTCGGTATTTTGGTGCAAAGTGGGCCCCGTTGATACATTTTGGTGTCAATTCGACTTTTAAGCATCGAAGGATGCATAGTTTTTGTTAGAAACACTTTTTTCGTCCGACGCGTATTTTGGCGGGAAATTTGAATTCAAAATTTTGGCTGCCGGATTTGTCCGGGACACCTACCATGTAAGTACTCGATTCCGGCTTTTCGGGGATGCTGATCACGAATTTGACGTTGTCTTTTTGTTTTGAGATGTGTGGAGCCTTTTTTGAAGATTTTGCTTGCCACCATACGTGCCCTCAAGTGGAAAACCTGGTTGTGTCAATCAGCTTAAGCTAAGTGTGTTGTATGTCAAATGTGGGGTATTGGAGGGTCACAATTCCGAATTTGCTATTAATTTTGCGGTCAGACTGGCCACTAAGCCTCACTGGCATGTCTCTTTGATTCTTCTCGTTGAACTCCAAATTCTTCTGAAAGAGGGGAGGAGTGCCCCGAGGGGCTCTGCCCCGTCTACTAATCTTGTTTTAAAACAGCTTGTTACACAAGGAGGAAGCATCAGAAAATGGCGTCGTATCATGCCGATAACATATAGCGAACGCGGCGATATCACTGAGCTTCAGATCAGCTGTACAGACAACCGTATCGTGGGGATAGGTGCACTTGGCATTAAAGTACACATTCTCAAGACACTTTCTCCAGATGCGGCTAGCAATGTGTACAAAGTTCACTATACTGTTTACCAAAATTTGACAGACACAAAGTATAGGTTGTACTTTTTACACACACGGCTTGTTCGTGTGGCCACAATATTAATGACAAGCTCGACCTTACCAGAGAACGTGTCTTAACCTTACACTAACAGGCTCTCTATTTCGCAGCAGTCGGCCGTCCGCTTCCATCACAGCTGTTGCAAACTCGACGGCGATAGAGCGTACATAGCCGTTACATGTTGTACATTTCATGTAAAATGCCTAAAGGCAGAAAGGAGAATATGTTCCAAGTATGAAGCATGTAAAAGTAAGAGTATTAAACGATATTCCTCTGGTGTAGCAAATGCGGCGCTTTGCGCCGCCCACCAATTTGTTAAAGAAAGAATAGTACCAGTATTGATTGAAAGAAAGCATTTTCGACTAAAATCATCCACACAAACTGCGCAAAGGTCACAACGACACGCTAGGGTGTGCCGAATATGTTGCCGCGTGTCGTTGTGACCTTTGCGCAGTTTGTGTGGATGATTTTAGTCGAAAATGCTTTCTTTCAATCAATACTGGTACTATTCTTTCTTTAACAAATTGGTGGGCGGCGCAAAGCGCCGCATTTGCTACACCAGAGGAATATCGTTTAATACTCTTTCTTTTGCATGCTTCACACTTGGAACATATTCTCCTTTCTGCCTTTAGGCATTTTACATGAAATACTCTTACTTTTTGATTGGCGGAGCCAATCAACCCACGTTGCCGATGTAGGCCACCTTGAGACACGACTGTAGAGACTTTTGTACAAGTTTGACCCATTTGGGTAACGCACCGGACGAGCAGGGCAATTTTGGATCACGTATGCAGTTCCTCCTGAACGAGCGGAGGCACTTTGACGCACGTACAAAACGAGTAGGACAATTTTGGGACACGTATGCAGGGCCTCCTGAACGAGCGGGGGCACTTTGAGGCGCGTACAAAACGAGTAGGACAATTTTGGGACACGTATGCAGGGCCTCCTGAACGAGCGGGGGCACTCTGAGGCACGTACAAAACGAGTAGGACATTTTTGGGACACGTATGCAGGGCCTCCTGAACGAGCGGGGGCACTTTGAGGCACGTACAAAACGAGTAGGACAATTTTGGGACACGTATGCAGGGCCTCCTGAACGAGCGGGGGCACTTTGAGGCACGTACAAAACGAGTAGAACAATTTTGGGACACGTATGCAGGGCCTCCTGAACGAGCGGGGGCACTCTGAGGCACGTACAAGACGAGTAGGACATTTTTGGGAGACGTATGCAGGGCCTCCTGAACGAGCGGGGGCACTTTGAGGCACGTACAAAACGAGTAGGACAATTTTGGGACATGTATGCAGGGCCTCCTGAACGAGCGGGGGCACTTTGAGGCACGTACAAAACGAGTAGGACAATTTTGGGACACGTATGCAGGGCCTCCTGAACGAGCGGTAGCACTTTGAGGCACGTACAAAACGAGTAGGACAATTTTGGGACACGTATGCAGGGCCTCCTGAACGAGCGGAGGCACTTTGAGGCACGTACAAAACGAGTAGGACAATTTTGGGACACGTATGCAGGGCCTCCTGAACGAGCGGTAGCACTTTGAGGCACGTACAAAACGAGTAGGACAATTTTGGGACACGTATGCAGGGCCTCCTGAACGAGCGGGGGCACTTTGAGGCACGCACAAAACGAGTAGGACAATTTTGGGACACGTATGCACGGCCTCCTGAACGAGCGGGGGCACTTTGAGACACGCACGGAATGAGTAGGACAATTCTGGGACACGTATGCAGGGCCTCCTCAACGAGCGGGGGCACTTTGAGGCACGTACAAAACGAGTAGGACATTTTTGGGACACGTATGCAGGGCCTCCTGAACGAGCGGGGGCACTTTGAGGCACGTACAAAACAAGTAGGACAATTTTGGGACACGTATGCAGGGCCTCCTGAACGAGCGGGGGCACTTTGAGGCACGTGCAAAACGAGTAGGACAATTTTGGGACACGTATGCAGGGCCTCCTGAACGAGGGGGGCACTTTGAGACACGCACAGAATGAGTAGGACAATTCTGGGACACGTATGCAGGACCTCTTGAACGAGCGGGGGCACTCTGGGGCTTGTAGTGTAGAGCGCGCAACCACGGTTGGGAAGAATAGCAGGCGACTCGACGAGATCCTCATTGATGGACGTTAGAGCGTGACGTGAAGAAGGAGGAGAAGGAGGAGAAGAAGAAGAAGAAGACGGAGAAGAATTCACCCCCCGCCGTTGGGACAAGAAACGCGCCACGATCCTTTTTTCGCCTGTAACTTTCGCTACACTTAACCGATTTTCACCAAATTTGGAATTTAATCTGTCTATGACAATGTCCTTTAGTGTACCAAATTTCATTCAATTCCGTTTAGTACAGCCCGAGAAACAAACATCGTGATGAATCGAAAAGGCGCGCGCGGCCTGGATGGAACATATTATGGTCTGGCGCTGCCGCGCCAGCCATGATTAGCGTCGTCGACCTCACAAACAGCCGGCGCACGAGTCCGCCTGGCTACACCCGTCGGCCGTCAACCGGCAAACGGCAGTAGTCAGTCGGACAACGAACGTTAGAAGAACACCATTTGCCGGCCAGAATATGATATTGGTCGTCGTACTGGCATTGCTCCTGGCGAGTGTGACGTTTCAATATGCATTGTCTACAGATATATTATTACGCAATCGGTTATCGCTGTACATAGTACCCACGTCTACTGTTTAATGTGCAAGATCTATTTGTGAGCTATCCAACGACCGTTTAATATAGTTATAATGTCTATAGAAAGCCGTCTCTTGCTTGTTTTGAGGCGGAGTGAAGCACAGCAGGGGGCAGGAGGAGGAGGAGAACAACACTGGCGAGAAGAATGACATCAGCAGCATGCAGGCGGCGTGAACGACAGCAGTGGCCAGGAGGAGGAGACCAGCGGCGAAGACCACAGCAGCGGCCAGAAGGATGACACCGGCGGACTGTAGGAGAACGTCAGCGGGGAAGAGAATTACAGCGGAGAATGGGGAGGGGAAGAACATCACCTGGGAGCTCCCTTCCCCATACAGGAAATAGAATACAAAAATATATTGTAATTATTGTAATCTTCGTGTAATTATTGTAGCTGTAAACCGAGCGGTGACATGTGCCTACTTGGTCGTTCTAGTGAGCAACAAACATGTGTGTGTATCTCTTAGTGTCGTCTTCTAACAGGTCTACCACTGCAACGACGCATAATCAACACGCGTAAGCGAGTTCCACTGCAATGACGCATAATCAACACGCGTAAGCGAGTTCATCAACCGGACCACGGACGAAATTATCGCGGCGGCCAACCTACTCTGCACCCCCATTCTCGTCTGCGCTTCATACACCGTCACCGATTACAACACTGGACGGAACTGCTACATATGGGTGCTACCAAAGTCAATGCTTCCGCAAATGTCAATGCTTCCGTCAGAAATTATCTTGTTTCACCAGCCTGGCATACGTGTAACCGCCCCCCTCCCTTAACCGAAAGTGTACCCCCCATACCCGGCTGGCGCTTACACGTATGCTGAGCCTGGTGCTACCAACGTCAATGCTTCCACAGAGTGGCAGAAATTATCTTGTCCTACCAACCTGGTGCTACCAACGTCAGTGCTTCCACAGAGTGACAGAAATAATCTTGTCCTACCAACCTGGTGCTACCAACGTCAATGCTTCCACAGAGTGGCAGAAATTATCTTGTCCTACCAACCTGGTGCTACAAACGTCAGTGGTAACACTGAGTGACAGAGATTATCTTGTCCTACCAACGTGGTGCTACCAAACCAACGTCAATGCTTCCGCACAGTGACACAAATTCTTCTTGTCCTACCAACCTGGTGCTACCAACGTCAATGCTTCCACTGGGTGACAGAAATTATCTTGGCCTACCAGCCTGGTCTCTGAAGTGCATGCGACGTTTTGTCTGCGTGGTAAAGCAATACTAAACGCCAAAACAGACAACAAATAGCACAAGACACGAACGGCGATGACAATTGACAATTGACCGCCGCCGATTGACCGCCGCTGACTGACCGCCGCTGACTGACCGCCGCCAACTGACCGCCAGGACAATTGACCACCGGACAACTGACCGCCGAGACAGTTGACCGCCACCAAAAGAAATTCTCAAAATTCTGTGCGCGTACAAATGCTGGTTTGTCAACTCGATCAGAGCGATTAGCTGCTTCTCGCGCCATACGGAGAGTTCGTAGTAGAGATGACTGTGGGCTAGCTGAAAGTTTGCAGACATCCTCTACTCAAAGCAACAGAATATTGCCACACTAATCCGAAAACATACTTGGGAGCAAACCTCTATGACGCAGCCTTCACACGCGTTGATTGAAGCTTGGTTGAGATTGTCGAAGGCGATTTCTTTGAAATCTCTCAGAAACAGCCTTTCCAGAACTACATACACAAGACATGACTGACCCGCGACACTGAGCCTTCCTTTGACTCTTATTTCACCTGTCTTGTCTTCGCCTGTCTGACCCCACCTGTCTGACCTCGCTTTGCTGACCGCGCATTACCGACCTCGCCTTTCCGACCGCTTCGCGCCGGCCTCGCCTTTGCGACGCGCGCCGGCGCTTCTCCCAAGCGCCGTTGTTCCGCAAGGCTGTCAGTTTGGTTCCCTTACCGCTGTCCGCTGTCGTCATAGAATTCTTTCTTTTCCAAAAATTGTAGGATGTTTTAGAAGTACTAGTCCCGGCTTCTCTCTCGCGCGCGCGCTACCTAACCCCGTATGACGACACTTGAAAGCAGCACACTAAAAGGAGCCATTGAAGTGGACAGACAGAACAGGTGCAGGTAGTTCACTGTTCATCCCGAAAATTCCCGAATCTTGAGCTCTCTGTCTTCTTTCTTCTCCGTGGTGGCACGGCTCGCCGTACTTCTCCTGGCTCGTTTCGCTGACGGTAGCTTAAAAAAGTTTTTCTTTGCTTTTTGACCAGGTTAACGATGCCAGAAAGAGTTGACGGCTCACAGTCTTGAGACCGGCCTTCATCTTCGCGAAGCAGCTGTCGCAGCTGAGTCCTTCGCCGTAGAGTATCATTCCTGAACTTGCACTTTGGTCAGATTATGGCGTCTCAAGAATGGGGCGGGGTGGGGGAGTACTGTAGCCGGCGTATCGCACGTAACCTACTTACCGATTTGCGTGAACAGTCGGTAGAACTCGGCCGTAGTTCCATTGAGGGCGAATCCCTCGTCCCACCGGCCTACCTCAACTAAGAGAATGTCCACCCGTTCGTCGGCCGGGAAGACTTCTAGCGGATGGCGCTCGATCTCCAGTCCGTCGGCGGTGTGGAATGTGCGCACGCTACTTCCGGCCTCCCACAGAGTCAATTTGGATATTGTCTCAAATAAACAGTTCATTGTTTAATCGACACTAGTAGATGCCGCAAAGAAATCGAGAGCTTATCACCAGATTGTTGACCGAGAATAGGTCTTTCGCCAGCCCTCTGAGATAGTAGGCCAACAAGCAGCTCTCGCTAGCCTTCGTATTTCCACTCCGAAAGTGGGCTACTTTCAGTCGCGTGATTCCAAGTCGTTGCGACGTTGTTTGCAGGTACTGAGCGACCGTCCTTATATACGCCGTCGTACATATATTCGGTTCCGCTCCCGTTTGACAGCGGGTCTCGTTCTCGTCCACTTGCGTGTACGTACACTACGGGGGCATTCGCCATTACTTTGACCGTTTTCCGAACTTATTCTTACTTGAACGAGTTGGCGCTTCTCTTCGCTTTCTCTGACGACAACAAGTACTACCAAGGTACCTAGTACGTACGCGTATGTGCGTAGTAGCGAGAGCAGATGGGGGGGGGGGGGGATTAGATGGTGAGTATTGTTCTCAAGACGCGTCTGTACTCTTCTGCAGATACTTTTCGGATTGGACAGCGTCCACGCAGAGCGAGTTGTCGAAGAATTCGCAGGGTTCGGGGGGATGGTCGGCCTCTTCTTCACTGGGGCCGGCGGCCTCTCCAGCTTTCGGCGCCTCACTGTCGGGTCGGCTGATGGACTGGCCGACAGGGCCGAGTCTCGACCCAGATCGGCGCGCTCGGCTTCTCGCTTCTTGCGCTACTTATGTAAACCAGCCTTAAACCCATTGTAATCAAACATTTAAGCGAAGTCGGTCTGCCCAACCTTCTGGCGGTCCTTCTTCCATCTGCGGCGCCTCCCTCTCAAAGAGTCTCTTGACGACAATGCGCGGACGAAGACGATAAATAAAATTTTCGAATTTTACAAGATCTGAACCGCGCGCGCTCTATTGACGTTCCATTAACTCGGACGATAAGTGCCGAAGACAATTGAAAGAACCAATGGTTGACGGCCACGCCAAAAATTTCAACGTGTCAGTGGGGGAACGCAGCGTCTCCCATAAAGCCGGACCCCGTCGCAAGTCCATTAACTCGGCTTGGCTTTTCGTCTGGAGACGATCATAAGAAAACCGACCGCCGTCGATCAGAGAGTCACAAGTGGCCGAGGAGAAACACTAAAACTCAGCGCTGGCGTGGAGACAATGGTAAGAAGTGTCCACCTGCCTTCCTCAATCCGACCGGGAAATGTCGTAAAATAAACTGACCGGCGTCCATCATTGAGAGGTGCGACCAAGTCATTAGAGTCGGCTTGCCATTCCTCCAGCAGCGCCCATTAAAGACGGTCCGCGTGGCACCCATTGTTCGAATCGCATTGCCCTATTGGGGGGGGGGGGGGGGGTCATAAAATCCCGCCACCCTCCTTTGTACGAGGCGCACTTTCTACAGAGGCACATAGCACAAGATAGGGCGCTGACGTGTCCTTTCCTAACTGGTCGAAGTCATCTCTCGGTCTTAGACCGCGCCCATCGTCGACTCCGAGTCCCGAAGACAATGTGCGCCGGTCGCTATTCGACGTTGATCGATTGTGTCACTGCGGTGGTTTGTGTCTCAGGAACAACAGAGTTTCACTCGGCACTTTCAGTTAACGTTCTCGTGCCTTCGACTTGAGCGAGCTTGTGACCGATCTGATCAGTAACGCAAAGGATTAGTGATGTGCAACCAGTGCATACCTACACTGTCTTAACAAGACGATACCTACATGCGTGCACCAATGGCTTTTCTTCCGACGTACCTATTCAGTCAATCTCCGAGGACTGCGTCTATTTACAATCAGCCTCATCTAGTGTAACGCCTCTCCCCAAGTTTAAAAGCCAACAGATGTTGCAAAGAGCGGAACCCCCCACTCCTCTCTATATGCATTGGCATTGAACTCAGTAGCAGCAGCTGTCCCACGAAAATCGACACCAGTGCGCCACCCACATCCACCAAGCGCCATCGGCAGCGTCAAAGTCAGTCCTTTCACTACTTCCCAATTGCTGTGGAAACGGAAAAGAAGAAGATGGCGCTGTTCATCATAGCAGTTGCGGTATGTCTGTAATGCAACGTACGCATGTGCATATGTAACAACAACCGTCACTTCAGAATTATATACTCATAACTATACGGACGAATCACAACTCCACTCAATTCAGTTCTACTGACGGCGGTAAACGTCACCAGAGGAGAGAACAACAACAGGCGAGAAATACATCACAAGGTGGATGGCTCGGTGGAGCCAAGATTACACCAGCACGTCAACAAGATAGAGAAGGAACACAGAATCGGAGAAGACCGGGAGGAGTCTGGCGGGGAAGACCGGGAGGAGAGCAGCAGCGAAGACCAGGAGGAGACCAGCGGGGAAGACCAGGAGGAGAGTGGAGAAGACCAGGAGGAGAGTGGAGAAGACCGGGAGGAGAGTGGAGAAGACCGGGAGGAGACCAGCGGGGAAGACTGGGAGGAGAGTGGAGAAGACCAGGAGGAGAGTGGAGAAGACCAGGAGGAGAGTGGAGAAGACCAGGAGGAGAGTGGAGAAGACCAGGAGGAGAGTGGAGAAGACCAGGCGGAGAGTGGAGAAGACCGGGAGGAGACCAGCGGGGAAGACTGGGAGGAGACCAGCGGGGAAGACCGGGAGGAGAGTGGAGAAGACCAGGAGGAGAGTGGAGAAGACCAGGCGGAGAGTGGAGAAGACCGGGAGGAGACCAGCGGGGAAGACTGGGAGGAGACCAGCGGGGAAGACCGGGAGGAGAGTGGAGAAGACCAGGAGGAGAGTGGAGAAGACCGGGAGGAGACCAGCGTTGAAGACTGGGAGGAGACCAGCGGGGAAGACTGGGAGGAGAGTGGAGAAGACCAGGAGGAGAGTGGAGAAGACCAAGAGGAGAGCAGCGGCGAAGACTGGGAGGAGAGTGGAGAAGACCGGGAGGAGAGTGGAGAAGACCAGGAGGAGAGCAGCGGCGAAGACCAGGAGGAGAGCAGCGGCGAAGACCAGGAGGAGAGTGGAGGAGACCAGCGGAGAAGACCGGGAGGAGAGTGGAGAAGACTGGGAGGAGAGCAGCGGCAAAAACCGAGAGGAGAGCAGTGGCGAAGAATAGGAGGAATGACAGAATACCGACTTCGCAAAGATAGAGACACCCAAATAAAAAGGAATACAAAAGCGAATGCACCTAATAGCATTTATTACTATTGCATAACAGTGACTTCGTATTTGGTTGTTCGACTGGCGTACTGAACTACAATACTACATACCGCGTGTTACAGACTTTACAAAACACAACACAACGACTAAGGATAGAGACGGCGAAGTAGGAAGAATTTTTAAGTGCAAATCAGACATAATCAAACCCGCAACTGTAACAATATTGAATTATTTTATAGTACTACTGAGAGAGAGAGAGCAGCGGAAACTCTTGTAGTCGCAACTTCCTTCGCGCATTCTGCCAATGGCACGCGCCTGCGCGGTAGCGCCGCGCGCAATTCGTGCTACCGTACTGACGCGCGGTGCGGCTGTCGTCCGATCGGCATCCGCCGCCCATCGTAGACGCGGCTCCACGTTCACTCTAAACCCCAGCAAAACGAGAAACAAGAGAGAAACCGAAGAAATCGTAAAGCTGCAAAGTTTTCACCGTTTTGAGATTAGCAGAAGAGAACAATGGAGAACAAGCTTTGTGTAAAAACTGTGGCACCACGTTGGCATCAGTGTAAACTTGAGAGCGTGCGCGCGATAATTTGCACTGGATAGTGAAGTGCCGCTAGACATATTGTCGACAATCTGGTGGGGTATCGCCGCAATTGGTCTAGGAATTTGTTCGTGGTACCTGATCCACAAATGGATCAGAAGATTCGCCGCAGGCACACTTTGCGCTTATAATTGTGCTAACTGATCCATAAATGGATCAGAGAGATTCGCCGCAGGCACACAGTGCAATAAAAGCGTATAAATGGGACGACGCCCTATTGAAAAGGGTATAAATGGGACGACGCCCTATTGAAAAGGGTATTAATGGGACGACGCTCTATTCTTTTGGGCTTAGTGACCGATGCATCCACATGCTTGAAATTTTCGAAATTTTAAAATTTTGACAAAAACCTTGAAAATATACCTAAATTCTTTAATTATAAAATCTAGAGTTATTTGCTAAATACTTGGCAGACTATGCCCGACACAACCATGCAAAGACAATTTGAGATTTAAGCTATTTGAAATTGTCGAAATTTGAGGACTATAACAAAAATATCCCAAATTTCGTTAATTATAAAATCAGAAACTATTTGCAAAATACTTGACAGACTATGCCCAATGCATCAACGCAAAGACATTGTGAAATTTAAGCTGTTTGAAATTGTCGAAATATGGGAATTTTGACAATACCCTTAAAAATATCCCTAATTTCGTTAATTATAAAATCTAAAACTATTTGATAAATACTTGGCAGACTATGCTCGATACATCCGTGCAAAGAAGTTTTGAAATTTAAGCAGTTTGAATTTGTCGAAATTTGGGAATGTTGACAAAACCCTTAAAAACATCCCTAATTTCGTTAATAATAAAACCTGAAACTATTTGATAAATACTTGGCAGACTATGCTCGACATATCCGTGAAAAGAAATTTTGAAATTTAAGCTGTTTGATATTGTCGAAATTTGGGAATTTTGACAAAACCCTTAAAAATATCCCTAATTTCGTTAATTATAAAACCTGAAACTATTTGATAAATACTTGGCAGACTATTCTCGACACATCCGTGAAAAGAAATTGTGAAATTTAAGCTGTTTGAAATTGTCGAAATTTGGGAATTTTGACAAAACCCTTGAAAATATCCCTAATTTCGTTAATTATAAAATCTGAAACTATTTAATAAATACCTGGCAGACTATTCTCGACACATCCGTGAAAAGAAATTGTGAAATTTAAGCTGTTTGAAATTGTCGAAATTTGGGAATTTTGACAAAACCCTTGAAAATATCCCTAATTTCGTTAATTATAAAATCTGAAACTATTTAATAAATACCTGGCAGACTATGCTCGACTCATCCGTGAGAAGAAATTTTGAAATTTGGGGATTTTGAAATTTGGGGATTTTAACAAAACCCTTAAAAATATCCCAAATTTCGTTAATTATATTTGCTGAAACTATTTGCTAAATGCTTGGCAGGCTATGCTCGATACATCGGTGCGAAAAACTTTTGAAATATAAGCTGTTTGAATTTGTCGAAATTTGGGAATTTTGACAAAAACCTTGAAAATATCCCTAATTTCGTGAATTCCAAAATCCGAAACTATGTCACAAATTCATCGCGTCTTATGCCCATTCCATTTCAGCAAAAACTTTGCCGATACGACTTGTAAATAAAAGTGTCATTTTTGACATTTTCATATTTTAATTGTAAATATCTCGAAATACCGAAATTAGAAACAGAAACAGACAACGGCGCGTTACTCAGCGCATTCGACTCCATCAGGTGGCACTAACCGTCATGTCTGGTTGTTTGACACACACACGCACACAGACAGACACACACACAAACGAACAGACAATAGCGTCCGTATATATACTCGCCGCCCTGGGGGGCGGCGAAACAAGCTTTGTCTAATTGGGGTTGGAGAGGCGGTGGGGAGCTCTTATCCCCGCACCCGAAGGTGGCACCTCGCCGGGCCCGTTAAGCGTTTCCGCCCAACGAATTAGCCCAGTCCCCCCGACCTAGTCAGCTGCAGTTGAAACACCGCTTGCGCGGGTTCAGCTGAGCCTTTCGGCCAGTTGAACTGGCTGCTGGCATCGCAAGGGAAGGGGGATAACCACAACCTTGACCCAAGCTATCCAGGAAAGCTAATTGGGGTTGGAGAGGCGGTGGGGAGCTCTTATCCCCGCACCCGAAGGTGGCACCTCGCCGGGCCCGTTTTGGCATCAGTGTAAACTTGAGAGCGTGTGCGCGATAATGTGCACTGGATAGTGAAGTGCCGCTAGACATATTGTCGACAATCTGGTGGGGTATCGCCGCAGTTGGTCTTGGATTTGTTCGTGGTACCTGATCCACATATGGATCAGAAGATTCGCCGCAGGCACACTTTGCGCTTATAATTGTGGCAACTGATCCATAAATGGATCAGAGAAATTCGCCGCAGGCACACAGTGCAATAAAAGCGTCTGAATGAGACGACGCCCTATTGAAAAGGGTATAAATGGGACGACGCCCTATTGAAAAGGGTATAAATGGGACGACGCCCTATTGAAAAGGGTATAAATGGGACGACGCCCTATTGAAAAGGGTATAAATGGGACGACGCCCTATTCTGAGCCAGTCGCCGACCAACTGGCCGCCCAGTTCCAGAGTGTCTGGAACACTGCCACCGCTGCAGCGCCCTGCCTGGTGTCTGGGAAAGCGCCAGACCTAGCCACGCCTGCCATGGTTGAGGAAGCGCTGCTCAAGCTGCGCCCTCAGAAGTCTACTGGCCCCGATGGCATCCCTGCCATCTTCCTCAAGATGACGGCAGAGGTCCTGGCTCCTTCCCTGGCTGCCCTCTTCAACCGCAGCCTCAGGGAAGGAGTGGTCCCGTCGGGCTGGAAGGACGCCATAGTCAGTCCCATTCCCAAGGTTATCAATCCATCCTCGCCTGGGGGACTTTCGGCCGATCTCTCTCCTGGCGATCGTGTCGAAGACAATGGAGGGCCTGCTGCTCAAGCACCTCCTCCCCTTCGTGGAGCCTCAGCTGCCAGACTTCCAGTTTGGCTTTCGCAGAGGCAGGGGGACTGTGGACTGCCTGGCCATGGCTGTCCATGACCTGGACACCTTAGTCGACGAGCACAAGAAGGTCGCCTGCGTCTTCTTCGATGTGAAGAAGGCCTTCGACACCTGCGTCCACAACCTGTTACTCTCCAAGCTGGACACCGAGTTTCAAGTGCCCCACTACCTGCTAGTGTGGTTGCACTCGTACCTCTCAGACCGCACTTATCGCGTTAGCGCAAATGGTGTCTACTCTGAACGTCAGCGGGTTTATTCTGGTGTACCGCAAGGGAGCTGCTTAGGGCCCGTTCTGTTTCTCTGCTATGTCAACTGCTTGAAGGACGTTGCACTGTCGCGCGGTTCTAAACTATCGGCGTTCGCTGACGACTTGTGCCTGTACAAATCGATTTCTTCAGGTGACGACAATCTTCAGGCTCTTCAAGGTGACGTGGACGCGGTAAGTGGCGCGCTAGAAGCTGATGGGCTGGCTGTACAGCCGCCCAAGTGTAAACTGCTCGTCATTAGCTACAATCGCGCGGCCACTGTTCTGTCTAGAGACATTACGCTAAACGGCGAAGTCCTCGAACGCGTTGACACCTATAGGTACTTGGGAGTCATTTTGGACAGTAAGCTAAGCTTCGCCGAGCACTGTTCTACCGCTACTGTGAAAGCCAAAAGAGCCATTGGCGCGCTATGCAGGAATTTTAGGGGACGCGCTGCCGATAATATTCTTCAGCGGGTGTACTCAACGTGCATTCTGCCGGCTCTTCTGTACGCGGTGCAAATTTGGTACCCCTCCACTATCCGCGACAGAATTATGGTTGAGCGCGTGCATAGAATGATGGCTCGGTATCTGTGCAATGACTTTAGATCGCCGTATGAGAATCTTCTCACTAGACTAGACTGGCGCGCCCTGTGGAGTAGAGTTCTGTCTGCCAAGCTGAAGCTGTTCTTCAAGCTGTACAATAGTAGGTTTGCTCAGCGCGCTTTTCCAGCAATTTCCGATAGGAGGAGTGCCAGATTAAGCCATTCCAAAACTGTTGAGCTCTCGAGTAGAACTGTTACAACGGGTAATTTGTTCTTCTACTCTGTGTCTAAATTCTGGAATCTCATCCCAGAGGTCGTTGTCTCAGGTAGCTACAAGCGTTTCTGCGGTTATGTGGACTCGTCGCAGTTTCTCGTGTTACTGGAAGGTAAGAGGTGCCTCCCCAAGGTCGTGATTAGGTAGGTAGCTGAAGCGTCATCGCAAAAATATATATCGTAATATCGTAATATCGTCTTTGTTTTGATGCTGCACCGCCCCGTGCCTCGCGCGGTTTGTGACACTGTTGTGTTACGTCGGTGTGTCCAGCAATAAAAACATTGATTGATTGATTGATTGATTGATTCGTTTGGGCTTAGTGCTCGATGCATCCGAAATTTAAGCTGCTTAAATTCTCGAAATTTAGAAATTCTGACAAAAACCTTGAAAATATACCTAAATTCTCTAATTACAAAATCTAGAACTATTTGTTAAATACTTGGCAGACTATGCTCGACACAACTATGCAAAGACATTTGAAATTTAAGCTATTTGGAATTGTCGAAATTTGAGGATCTTACCAAAAAATATCCCAAATTTCGTTAATTATAAAATCAGAAACTATTTGCTAAATACTTGACAGACTATGCCCAATGCATCAACGCAAAGACATTGTGAAATTTAAGCTGTTTGAAATTGTTATAATTTGGGGATTTTGACAAAAACCTTGAAAATATTCCTAATTTCGTTAATTATGTTCGCTGAAACTATTTGCTAAATACTTGGCAGACTATGCTCGATACATCCGTGCAAAAAAGTTTTTAAATTTAAGCTGTTTGAATTTGTCAAAATTTGGGAATTTTGACAAAAACCTTGAAAATACCCCTAATTTCGTGAATTCCAAAATCCGAAACTATGTCACAAATTCATCGCGTCTTATGCCCTTTCCATTTCAGCAAAAACTTTCTCGATACGACCTGTAAATAAAAGTGTCATTCTTGACAATTTCATATTTTAATTGTAAATATCTCGAAATAGCGAAATTAGCAACAGAAACGGACAACGCTACGTTACTCAGCGCATTCGACTCCATCGGGTGGCACTAACCGGCATGTCTAGTTGTTCCGGACACACACACACACACACACACAGACAAACGAACAGACAAGAGCGTCCGTATATATACTCGCCGCCCTGGGGGGCGGCGAAAATAGAGTCTGCCCCTGTTGTTCGCCTACATTCGACAGAACAATATTACTGATGCCAACAGAAAAGCCGAGTACATTCTGGAGTTTTTAGGAGGAGGTACGTTTTCTGCTTTAAACGTGTAGATATATTACTTTTGGAGTACTGTAACACGCGCGTAATTTAAATTCTGGAAAGGTGCAAAGGCGCGTCAGAACACGGGGGCGCGAACGGCGCTAGACTTGTCCAGAAACTTAACAGTTTCATACTCCACTGAAACTAAACTTCAATCACCAAAGTGCAACACTTGCCGAAGTTAGTTGTGATAGAATATGCGTATATCGTTTCGAGCCTCTCCAGCGAGCAACCTTGAAACGTGAAAGTTGTCTGTATCCGAAACACGACGTTTGAAACATCCTGTAATTGTTACTACCTCTACAGGGTACAATTCCGAGGAGGAGAGGGCCCAAATAATGAGAGAGATAAAAACGGCGATCGACTTCATCAACGCTTCGAGAATGCAGGCATTTGAGGAGGAGAGAGGCCTACTACGCCGGCGCGCACAGACGAGCGCTGGGCGTGGCGGTGGCTCATTGGCACCATATAGGGCCGCCCACCCAGGTGGATTAGTAGTACTACACTAGTGCCTTTAGCCCATAGGTGATACTGAACACTGCTGAGCTGAACACCGATGGAAACAGAGCCATTTGTATCGACCCATGGAAATCAGCCACTGCTCACAACATGTATTGGCCTATGATCCATGGCCAATGCTCACAACAGCCCATAGGAGATTCTGATAGATCTAAAGTCATTTGACACTGCGCCTCTATCAGTGCCTGCTTTTGGGGTTGCACCAGCTCCCATGCCTCAGAACACACTGAGGCTAACACCCGTTGCCTAGTACGGGACCACAAAATGTATGAAGCCTAACCCCACAGAGGCACTGTGAATTGTGAACCATCTCTTCTGAGATCAGACCTACAGAGGTCAAGTAGAATGCAGACCCTGCTTGTACCGCATTTATTGTGCTTCGACATTTTGCTCCAAAATCAAACATTTTCCACTTCATACTATTGCTGCTCTTTGGATGAGGCACGTGTTTCACCGCCAAAGTCTCATCGCATTCGCTTACGCGCGTTTACACAACTAAACAGCTGCTACATAACGTTTTGTGCTGGTCACTGCATGTCGCGTTAGACAACGATCGCCTCATAAATGGATAATAGGCAAATTGGTCAGTGGTAGGATTGCAATATACGGATTACCCAGTTTCTTACCCGGTTTGTTAACTGGGCAAAAACCCGGTAAGTAAAACTGGGTACCCAGTTTTCTAGCCGAAACTGCTTAGGTACATACGCAGCAAAACAACTGGGTAAAAGTAAAACTGGGTAAAACTGGGTATGCTGAAATGAAACTGGGTAGGTAAAAACTGGGTATACCCAGTTAAAACAAACTGGGTAAGTACTTACCCAGTTTTCGGTTGCCATCACTACTGCCAAGTGAGAGATTTGTTGAGTGCAGCACGCGAAATTGACGGAGCCGCAAACTGAAAGTCTCGATTTTCGTGGGAGGCTAACGCTGGAATGATCGTCACTTGGTTTTAGGTTTTAGGTTTCTACAAGTCACTCGAGAGAACAATTAAACAGAAAAGCAAGACCATAGAAGATGAAGATGAAGCAAGAGAAGCAGCCTGGGAGGATCGCAAGTGCCAGCTACTGAGCTTCATCAAGAAGAATAAGGACATGATCGAAACTTCAGATAATGAGGAAGAGGAAGATGAATGAAGAAGACGAAGAAGAAGCTATGTACATGTACAATCCTGCACTGCTCTGATCATTTTGCATAGGCAACAATTATGTCTAAGCAATGATAGATAACTGGCTGATAGCAAATATTCGTACGTCATGTTTGCTATCATTTGTTTTATTTGAATAAACCGGTTGAGTATGCCTACTCGTGCAAGCTAATTTGTGTTCGATTTTGGCAACACTTCCTTTGTCCTTCCTTCTGTATGAATTCAATTGCGCAGACACACTCACATCCTGATGTCGCAACATCAAGGTGCCACACAACAACTCCAAGGTGGCTCACTTGTCCAATTCCCAGCAAGTAGCTTTCGCGTGCTTTGGCAAGCAGCCGTTGCGAAACAGGCGCAACCTGCCCGCATCACTTCCACTCTGACATCTTTTGTTTGACACGCCACACTCTACCACTGCTATTGTATCATGTTGGTGGCGTCCAACTATGCTTCTTGTAGTTTCTTTCTTGCTTGCGCATCCTTGCTTTGACTGTTTCACTTCTTTCCGCTCGCGACCCTGCGTCCCACTGCTCGCTGCGCTCGACGTCGCGACTCAGGGTCCCTCGTTACCTTTACCCCGCCATAAGACGCGCTTGCGTCTCTTTTGTTCGTGCCTTGGAAGCAGGCTGCCAATCCAATCGCCCTTTGGGAATTGCGCGGCGCCTGAGATTTGTCAAAGTGAGACGACTGACGGGATCTTGTGTGGCGCTGGTTTGACAAAGGCGCTCGGCTACAGCCTGACGCGTTATCGACCGCGCCAGACAGCCTCGCTTACATTTACTTCCAGATTGAAATAAGCCGAGAAATTCGAGGCAATGTTAGTGGTTGGGTCGTTGACGACTGCCTCTAATTCGTGTTGCACTGCGAAGTTGGCTTGCCTGCTACTGTTTGTATTTGGTAACAGTTCCTACTTTGTGAATTCACTCGTGCGCTCGCGCCCCAACGCCAAGGCGCCGCGACGCCGAGCCGACTCGCTTGCGTCACTCCCACTTTGCCCTCGCCTCCGAAACATTTCGTCCCTCGGGGTCGGAAATCGATGCCGCTTTGGCTTTAGCCGACTGAGTGAGACGGCAATAGACCCGAAATCGATTTGGCTTTTGGCGACCGCGCACACGACACGCCAAGAAAGGCTCAATCCCAGCAGCCGTTAGGGTTGCGGCGACTTTATGACGCGCGCCGCCCTCTTCCAGTCTACAAATCGTTCGCTGCTGCTTCCCTGAGACAGTCCCGAGGTCGATTTTGGCAACCAAGTCGAGAAACGCAGTGCCAAGTCAGTCCAGGCGAGAGTGGAATAGAGTGTCCACCTTTCTCCCATCGAAGTAACCGGTTGCATTCGTGACAGCGTGCGGAATGCTCCCTGTTGCTCCTTTGGGTGAACGGTTCGCGCCACCCCACTTCCAAGTCAGTTGGTCAGCTTGCCTCGCGCAGTGTCCAGTTGCCACAATTGCTCAGCCGCCATTTGCCTTTGCTCTGCCAAACAAGCGGTGGCACGGACGTCGCTGGAAATTCATCTGCCAAGTGTGCCCGCGGTACGACTTTGCCATGGACGCATTGGGTGAGTAAACTGCATGGCCTGCTACAACCCACTTACTCCAAGGTATGGGTAGTGAGTGTACGCCCGCTGGCTCAACCTCTACCCACTATGGCAAGTCCGCGTTTTTGGGGCCCACTGCTCTACTACTATACGGATCTTGTATGCGTTGCACACCGTACGTGACCTTGATTCTCTTCTCTTCGGGCGAGTGTAATCGACAAGTTTATGCAGTGTATGTGTGTTTTAGTTTCATGGGTGTAATCTATTGCCGGCATTAGTACTGTTGAATTTTGAAAACTTGGAAGTTCTGATATCTGAAGATATGAGACAAATGACTATGTAAGCGAAATCTACTCTTGTTCAGTACTTTATGTACTCTAACTTGATATTAGACAATCGGACTGTATTCAGTACGTCCACTGGATCGATCATTGGTGATATCGACAGAGTGGCCAAAGCTTTCGACAACAAAAGAATTCTTTGGTTTGTTGCGAACCTGGCCGAGGCCAATCAAATCGCCAATCGTTTGAACACTATTCCGGATCTGGGGTGACAATTGGGAACTCGTTTTGGTGTAAATTGCAGTTCTCAGTTAACTCTCCTTCAGAAACATCCCAGGTCATGTCACCATTTTGCAAACTGTTGTGATCCACCGACACATGCCGGCTTGGATGTACAACAGCTTCTTCAGTGACTGGGTTGTGAACGGCTTTCGTTTCCACCTGATAATTGCCGGAGGATACAATGGCTGGGAGGTAACATTTCGTTTCATATAGCAAAATGTATCTGAAGAATTACACTGCAAATCAGTAGCTAGATATAGTTTTGACAATTTACGCAAAAGAAAAGCAAGTGTGTGCATTTCATCACGCAATGGCATGTGAAACTGAGAGTTACGTCATGTTTACAGCTCGGAAACAGAAGTATCGGTGAGGTGATCGTCCACTGGGACAACCCGGTATCGGCTGCGGACAAGGAGGAACAGGAGTCCTTCATTAGGGACAACCTGAATCGCTGTTCCGTGGTCGTGTCCCGCGATCATTGTGGCGGATAGGTATTAGTTGTAGGAAATCTGTGAATGGTCCTATGGATCGTGCGCTCGTTTATGCAGTATTAGTTTTGATTCTTTGTACTTTGGGTACAATATGAAGAAGGCATTCTCCGATTGTCGTGCAGCACACGATTTTCATTTCAGAACAATTTCCACCCAATAAACGACAGGATTTTCACAAAGTGACACGATTTGGCTTGGTAGTCAACGACAGGGTTTCCACAAAGCGAAACAGTTTGGCCTGGTAGTCAACGACAGGTTGAACGATAAGACACATATTATCAATTTTATTCAAAAGCATGAGCTTAGCACAAACCTGGAGATAGAGCAAAACCTTACAGAAGCAGTGTATTCAAGTAAGAGCAAAGTTTCGAGATTCTACTTGACATCCAATCGCCAGGCGCAAATGAAATATAAGATCACTAATCACAAATGGTCCTCTTCTGTTATAGTTCCCAATAGCATAGCGACTCTAAGTATGAGAGGGGTACAAATAATGCTGCAACTGCTTCCTCACTGACGGGATTTTCTGGAAAAGCGCCCTGGGGTGCTAATTTGATTTTGGTGCGCCCAACGAGAGCACAATTAAACTAAATAAGCGACCTGGGTTTTAAATTGGAAAGTCTATGCCTTTTCGACACTTCCATATTTTGTATGCAATGGTGTATTTTGTATGCATTTCATATGCAATGGCGTATAATGGAATTCATAATTATAATGGAGTTCATAATGGAAGACGAGCTGGTGGGGTGTGTAGACTGGCGCGAATGCAGTGGTGAGCTTGTGGTGTTGGCTGATGAGATGGCGTGTACGTGTGTACCGGGACGTGAATGCAGTGGTTATGTTTGAGTGGTACTAGCATCACTTGTTAACTGACATTTGTCCTCCGACAGTAGGTGTATAACAATTTCCCACTGGGGTTGAACAACTTCACAGCCGAGTAGAACAATTTCCTGGAGAGTAGAACAACTTCCACCCAATCAACGACAGGGTTTTCACAAAGTGAAACGATTTGGATTGGTAGTCAACGACAGGGCTTCCACAAAGTGAAACGATTTGGCCTGGTAGTCAATGACAGGGTTTCCACAAAGTGAAACGATTTGGCCTGGTAGTCAACGACAGGGTGAACGATAAGACACATTTTATCAATTTTATTCAAAAGCATGGGCTGAACAGAACAGTGGCCGCGCGCAGTTCCTGCAGACTATACTCCAAGAGGAAGCATCGTTTGCGCTGAAGATGTCGGGGGGGGGGGGGGGGGTCTGAGGCCCCTGGAGGTTAAATTGATGGTTCGCTATTGCAAACAGGAACGAAAGTACAAGTAATTCGCCGTTGCTCGTTATCCGCCCTCCTCCTACTTTGTTCGCTCGTTATTCCGTCCTCCTCTTTCTTGTCTGCGCGTGTGTGAGAAGGAGAGTTTATTAGAGTATTATTGTGTTTGGCAATGCAAGGCGTCAAACGGACGGAAGCCACTGTTCCAGAAGCCACTGCCGCAATGCGCTATCGATATATTCTGTCCATCGGTAGCAATGTGCAGCTTGTTGCTTCACTTGGGACAAGCAAATTCCGTCCATAAGACTATTTCATGTAAAATGCCTAAAGGCAGAAAGGGGAATATGTTCCAAGTATGAAGCATGTAAAAGTAAGAGTATTGAACGATATTCCTATGGTGTAGCAAATGCGGCGCTTTGCGCCGCCCACCAATTTGTTAAAGAAAGAATAGTACCAGTATTGATTGAAAGAAAGCATTTTCGACAAAAATCATCCACACAAACTGCGCAAAGGTCACAACGACACGCTAGGATGTGCCGAATATGTTACCGCGTGTCGTTGTGACCTTTGCGCAGTTTGTGTGGATGATTTTAGTCGAAAATGCTTTCTTTCAATCAATACTGGTACTATTCTTTCTTTAACAAATTGGTGGGCGGCGCAAAGCGCCGCATTTGCTACACCATAGGAATATCGTTCAATACTCTTACTTTTACATGCTTCATACTTGGAACATATTCCCCTTTCTGCCTTTAGGCATTTTACATGAAATACTCTTACTTTTTGATTGGCGGAGCCAATCAACCCACGTTACCGATGTAGGCCACCTTGAGACACGACTGTAAAGGCTCTCGTACGAGTTTGACATATTTTGGTAACGTACGGGACGAGCAGGGCAATTTGGTAACACGCATGCAGGGCCTCCTGGACGAGCGGGGGCACTTTGAGGCACGCACAACACGAGTAGAACATTTTGGAATATTCCAGAAGCCTATCAGAACCGGTAACTCGACACCATACTGGGACTTCCCCAAGAAGAGTTTTCTCGCTAATCTCGAGAAAAGAAGGCACGTCACCGCCCACTACGCATTCATTGCTCTACTTGGCCCAGTTGGAGCCCTTCCAGCTGATCAAGAATGACGACGAGTGCCCAAGTCGAAGCGCCGGGCGACTTTGAAGTGAAATACTACCACTAATGCGAGTCGCTCCGCTACCGTTTCGCACGCAGCGTATGCAGAGCAGAGTGGGAATAGTAGACCGCCCATTAGGAGGGTGGCTCCGCATGGTAGGGTGCCTATCGCAAGCCTGGTCGTTTGTGACCAGTGGTCCTTTACAATTCCGTTTGCCTGTTCTGTTGAATTCTTGATTCCCTGCGCAAGCTCAGTCGTTTGTTACCAGAGCGGCAGAGTCCCTTCACAATCGAGTTTCCTCAAACTGCAACGACAAAGGAAATGGCAGCTAATAGTGTAGATTTATCTTGCAGTGAGCTTGAAGTTCGAGCCGCAACGCAATTCAAGTTCTATGAGTATCGTGTTTCAAGTCCAGTCGTCGTGCCATTGTGAACGTCAATACGTCGTAAATAAGCCACCTCCTTTCCAAACGACCGCAGTACGGTCAACAAGCTGTGTGTGTAAAAAGTTCAACCTATACTTTGTGTCTGTCAAATCTTGGTGAACAGTGTGGACAACTTTGTTCACATCATTAGCCATATCTGGAGAAATTGTCTTGAGAACGTGTACCATACACCAAGTGCAGCTATTCCCACGATACGGTTGTCTGTACAACTGATCTAAAGCTCAGTGATATCGCCGCATTCGCTATATGGTATCGGCATGATACGACGCCGTTCATCTGATGTTCCGATACGTGTAAACTGTAAATACATCACATCCAACAAAAAAACTTGCCAACTATTGCAGTGCAGTCGTTCTTTATCAGGAGTTCCTTTTGGCGTACGAACTTTTTGTTCTGCGTTCACATTCAGCCAAAAACAAAAGTGTTGGCAATTTGTGGAATTGTAAACATTTCTATCAAATTTAACGCATGCAAAAATTTTATTTTGTTTTGCTAATTACCCGTAGTCTATGCGTTTGCCATCTCTTATGAAATTTAGCCGCTATTCCATGAGACGAAAATGTCGATTTTGACACTTTTTAATTCTAATTAAATTCTAAATATCTCGAAATTGCAGTTTATCCAAAATGTGAAACTATGTCACAAATTCTTATTGACATACGGCCTTACCATGTATGCATTCACATTCGTCAATAACTGACGTTCTATTTTTGTCAATTTGTGGAATTTGGACAAATAATCTCGTATTTCTAATAAATTTCGCATTTGCAAAAAATTCTTTTGTGTTACAAATTATCCGCGGTCCATGCTCTTTCCATTCCTGAAGAAATTTCGCCTCTACCTCATCAGGCAAAAAAGTCGATTTTCGATTTTTTTGTATTTTAATTGTGAATATCTCGAAATTGCAACTTCTTACACTTGTAAAACTATGTCACAAATTCTTAATGCCACTAGAGCTTTCCATTTCTGCATTCACATTCGTCAATAAATGACGTTCTATTTTTGTCATTTTTCGAAATTTTGACAGATAATCGCGTATTTCTATCAAATTCACCATTTCCAAAAAAATTCTTTTGTGTTACAAATTATCCGCGGTCTATGCTCTTTCCATTTTTGAAGAAATTTCGCCGCTACCTCATCGGGCGAAAAAGTCGATTTTCGACATTTTCATATTTTAATTGTAAATATCTCGAAAACGCGAAATTAGCAACAGAAACGGACGTCGGATCCGTACTCAGCGACCTTGACTCTACTTGACCACATATGCCACACACCTTATTTCGATGCGCGGACAGACAGACAGACAGACAGACAGACACACACACACACACACACACACACACATTGTCATCCGTATATATGTCACACCCAGAAAGCGCAACCACCCAGAAGGCGCCATATGGCGCCTTCTGGGTGGTGGCCACCTAAACTGCGCAATATGGCGCCTTTTGGGTGGTCGCCACCCAGACTACGCAATAGTGGATGGTTTCTTGCATCGGTCTATCAATATTTGACACAGTAGGTATGTTCCTTTCAGTTCAGGCTATGCTTAGGCTCGCCCTGCGCCCACAGTGCACAAGAGTCAGTCGGTGTCGCAGTCTGGCGGGTCGAAGCTTAGGCTTAACGCGACCGGTGACCGACTTCAGGGCGCGCGGAGCGCGCCCTGAAGTTGGTGGTCGCGCTAAGCCTCAGTTTTCGACCCGCCAGGCGCGACGCCGACCGAGTTTTAGTGCAAACAGTGAGTGGTGTGAACACTCCTCCATCTACTTCACCGCCTGCTCAGGCCGGCTGTGCCCCTTCCCTGACAAAGCGCTTGCGACTCATGCCTATTGCGCATTCTGGGTGCCGGCCACCCAAACCCCGCCATATGGTGGATTCTGGGTAACGACCACCCAGAATGCGCCATATTGCGCATTCTGGGTGGATTGCGCAAAGTGGGTGTAACATATATACACCTCGCCGCGCTGAGGCGCGGCGAAAAAAGCACACGAACACGGTACGATCAATCAGCACACGAGCGCGGTACGATCAATAAAATAAGCACGTGAACTCGGTACGATCAATAAGAACACGAACACGGTACGGTCAGTAAGCGCACGAACACAGGTACGGTCAATGAGCACACGAACGCGGTATAGTCGATGAGCACACGAACGTGCTATAGTCGATGAGCACACTAACGCGGTACGATTGGGAAATTTTTCCCCATTGAGAAATTTTTTGGCGCTATCAAATATGGCACCTGAAGACTTTTGGCTGTATGAGCGCCATCGATGAAATACTGGATGTTTTCCCTCTGAAGAGTCTGACTCATTCACTGCCAGCGACAGTTGGCCAATCCCTTGACAAACTGGAGCGGAAGCTGAATTCATGTGTCTCCGATTTGGTATCAAGCGCTGTCCAGAGGATACCAAGGGCTTTGCACACCTTACCTACCAGAAATGGACAGGCGATGCCAATTTCAGTGATCGCTGTCGGTTGCCCAGAATCAGCACCAGCTTTTCCACAAATCTCCTCCATTTCAGGGGTAACCTTCCCAGTCGTCTCCAACCACACTTTGGCCATGCAAAGTGCCAGGGATGCGTTCCATCTCTGGTGACTGCCACAGAGGCCCAACTTCAGGGGCGTAACATCTTCACCTGAGGCGGTGAACTGTTCAAAGGGTGGCACTTCGTAGACTGGGCACTGAAACCATCCTCCACCTATGGCATGTCAAACACGTTTGAAGTTAAGCAAGTTCTACCAACACCAATCTCATTGCTAGACTGCTGCTGCTAAACTTGCTAGACTTGTAGGCGCAGAGACGAAGCGTAGAAGAAGCAAATATTGAATTGACAGACCCCAGAGAAGAGCGTAGAGGAGGCACGTCAAACAAACAAACAGATCTCGAACAAGACGCAGAGGACTCGCAGTAAACTAGTACCTACAGTAGGTAACCGATTCCCAGACCAGGTGTAGAGGAGACACGCACGCGTACCATCAGACCACCAGATTTGAAAGCAACTGTAAACAAAGTGCCAGAATTGTCGCCTAGAATTCTGATTTTGTCATTTTGTCACGTTTTTCTGTCCCGAGCACGCTTTTGCTCACTTTCCGTCCCCTTTTGGAAGGTTAGAGACGATTTGGGGGGCTCGTCCTGAATGTACATGCAATTTCTGACTATAAATTCAGTTAATAAGCCAGTCTGTTATAAGTGAACGAATAGTGCTTGGAACAGAAAGCCGCCGCCGCACGGAGAAACCAGAGAGAGCAGACGCACTATGTAGGCACTAAGATGTTAGACTAGAGGTGGGGGAGAGTCGTCGTCGCCGTCATCATCGTCGTGAATGTCGTCGTCGTCGTCGTCTTCAATGGCAAGGGGATGGGCGCGCTCAGCGACGCCGTCGCCGCCGTCGTCGTCGCTCTCCAACTCCAATCTTCCGACTTCGAGACTTCTCAAGGAGGGGCGATAGGCCCACGGACGATAGAGCTCGTCCCACTCTTCCCGACGGTGTCGATAGGCCAGTTCGTAACTGCGGGTGTTTACGAGGCCTTCTTCGACCCATCTTTTGGTGTAGATGGTGCTGACGGCGCGCTAAAATCAGTACTACAGGAAAATTGTTATCTGAAAATTGAAAATTTTTGACTTTGAAGCGTCCCACCTTCTCGATTGGTGGTTGGCGCATTGGAATCGCCCTAGATAGCGGTCCACGTGCAGAAGCCCCTGCATAGATCGTCTGGCGACACGTTTGTGAGCAAATTTTGTCTGGGAAAAGAAGAAGAAGAGGGCTCACCAACCAATCGTACACCTTTACACCTCAACGGCCTTTACCTTTACACCTCTACAGCGCATGGCATTCTTGGGTACTGCAGCGGGAGACCGCGTCTTGCCGAGAATGTCTCGCAAGACGTAACTCCGGTCGACTTTTGGACGCCCCACCAGTCGTCAGTTTCGGCCAAAACTCCGAGCGATTCTCATTGAGCGCAGTCTCGAGAGGAAACTGGTTCATACCAACACAATAACGCCGAAGAAACCACGTCGAAGAAATTACTGCATACCAGAAGTTATTCAAATAAGTATGCAGGGTTTCTCTGGCGCATCCAGTATAACCAACTGCTGCACCCTCCTGACCGCTGCTAGTAGTCGTCTCTGTTTAGCTAATACAGCAGACAAAGCCAGCTGTTGTAAAGTTTCTGCTGCAAGACGCGTACGTTTCATAGGGCAACAGCTGTCGAACAAGCTTAGAGTAAAAACTGGGTACCCGATGATGGTTGATTGGCATTGCATAGTGTGTTGTGCATTTGAGGAGTACATTCAATAGTGTGTCAGAATACAAAGTTGAGCATTTCTTCGGGGAGTTTCGCCGCAGTCACCTCGAGTTTTCAAAGGTAGTTTGTGCCATTCTTGGGCAATCGTTGCCTATAAGATTCGTATTGGTGGGTACTGATCCATAAATGGATCAGGAATGTTCGCCGCAGGTTCACTTTGGAATGAAGAGGGTCTAAATGGGACGACGCCCTTTTCTTTTGGGTCAGAAATGCGGGCGGTTACGATACCGTTGCTGTAGATTGCAGAACCGCACAGTAGTTGCCGCGTTTCGTGTTCGATCGAATAGGTGGCAAAACATACGTTGCACGACACATCCATGGAAAACATTGCTTAATTATAGCCATTTGAAAATGCCGAAATCTGCCATATTTGACAAAACCCTTGAAAATACCCCTAATTTCGTAAATTCTAAAGTCTGAAACTGTTTCATAATTACTTGACATACTACGCCGGGTACATCCACGCAAAGATATTTTGAAATTTAAGTTGTTTGAAATTGTCGAAATTGGTAATTTTGAGAAAAACCTTGAAAATATGTCTAAATTCGTTAATTATAAAATATAGAACTATTTGCTAAATAGTTGGCGGACTATGCCCGATACTACCATGCAAAGACATTCTGAAATTTAAGCAAATTGAAATTGTCTAAATTAGGGAATTTTGACAATATCCTAGAAAATATACGTAAATTCGTTAATTATAAAATCCGAAACTATTTGTTAGATACATGGCAGACTATGCTCGATACTTGCGTGCAAAGAAACTTTGAAATTTAAGCCGTTTGAAATTGTTGAAATTTGGGGATTTTGACAAAACCCTTAAAAATATCCTAAATTTCATTAATTATAATCTCTGAAACTATTTGCTAAATACTTGGCAGACTATGCTCGACACATCCGTGCAAAGAAGTTTTGAAATTTAAGCTGTTTGAAATTGCCGAAATTTGGGAATTTTGAAAATACCCTTGAAAATATCCCCAATTTCGTTAATTATAAAATCTGAAACTATTTGACAAATACTTGGCACACTATGCTCGACACATCCGTAAAAAGAAACTTTGAAATTTAAGCTGTTTGAAATTGTCGAAATTTTTGGATTTTAACAAAATCCTTAATAATATACTAAATTTCGTTAATTATATTCGCTGAAACTATTTGCTAAATACTTGGCAGACTATGCTCGATACATCGGTGCAAAGAAGTTTTGAAATATAAGCTGTTTGAATTGTTCGAAATTTGGGAATTTTTGACAAAAACCTTGAAAATATCCCTAATTTGGTAAATTCCAAAATCCGAAACTATGTCACAAATTCATCGCGTCTTGTGCCCTTTCCATTTCAGCAAAAACTTTGCCGATACGACTTGTAAATAAAAGTGTCATTTTTGACATTTTTGTATTTTAATTGTAAATATCTCGAAATAGGGAAATTAGCAACAGAAACGGACAACGGCACGTTACTCAGCGCATTCGACTCCATTGGGTGGCACTAACCGTCATGTCTAGTTGTTCCGTACCCACAGACACACACACAGACCCACAGACAATAGCGTCCGTATACACACTCGCCGCCCTGGGGGGCGGCGAAAAAATCGACTCTGCAGCTGGCGACAACTTGTCAACTGGTATTATCCTATATACTAAGCGCCATAGAGTCTGTCTGTCTGTCTGTGTGTCTGTTTGTCCGGCCATTTTCTCTTGACACAGTTGACGGATCCTGGAGATCTATAGCTTAAACTGACCGTCGTGGGCTGGAAGGAATCCCCTCCTATCTTAAAACTTTTGCAGGTTACTAAATTCCACAAAATTCATGAAAATATCGACTGCACAGTACATTCTGAGCACTAAAGAGTGCCTACTGGTCATTTTCGTGGAAATTTCGCACTGTCGTGTCACCATTCACTCCAGAGCTGTCGCTGTGAGACTCCTACAGGTATTTGGAGGCACAGGAACAGGCGCGAAGGTAAATGCAGGCACTGGCAGGGGCACAGTGTCAGAAGACATTAGCTCTATCTGAAATCTCCTAAGGGCAAAACACAAGCATCCATGTGTTAGCTTCAGTGTATTCAGAGGCACGGGAACCGGTTCGATGATAAATGCAGGCACTGGCAAGGGCACAGTGTCAAGAGACTTTTGATCTATCTGAATCCTCTTATGGGCTAAACACAAGCACTTATATGCAAAGTTCAGTGTAATCAAAGGCACGGGAGTGGGCGCAATGGTAAATGCAGGCACTGGCAGGGGCACAGTGTCAGAAGACATTAGATCTATCTGAAATCTCCTATGGGCTGTTGTGAGCATTGGTCGTGAACCATAGGCCAATACATGTTGTGAGCAGTGGCTGATTTCCATGGGTCGATGCAAATGGCTCTGTTTCCATAGGTGTTCAGCTATAGATATACAGTATCACCTATGGGCTAAAGGCACTAGTCCTATATACTAAGCGGCATAGAGTCTGTCTGTCTGTTTGTTTGTTTGTCCGGCCATTTTCTCTTGACACAGTTGATGGATCCTGGAGATCTATAGCTTAAACTGACCGTCGTGGGCTGGAAGGAATCCCCTCCTATTTTAAAAGTTTTGCAAATTACTAAATTCCACAAAATTCACGAAAATATCGACTGCACAGTACATTCTGAGCACTAAAGAGCGCCTACTGGTCATTTTCGTAGAAATTTTGCACTGTCGTGTCACCATTCACTCCAGAGCTGTCGCTGTGAGACTCCTACAGGTATTTGGAGGCACGGGAACAGGTGCAAAGGTAAATGCAAGCACTGGCAGGGGCACAGTGTCAGAAGACATTAGTTCTATCTGAAATCTCCTAAGGGCTAAACACAAGCATCCATGTGTTAGCTTCAGTGTATTCAGAGGCATGGGAACAGGTTCGATGATAAATGCAGGCACTGGCAAGGGCGCAGTGTCAAGAAACTTTTGATCTATCTGAATCCTCTTATGGGCTAAACACAAACACCTATATGCAAAGTTCAGTGTAATCAAAGGCATGGGAGTGGGCGCAATGGCAAATGCAGGCACTGGCAGGGGCACAGTGTCAGAAGACATTAGATCTATCTGAAATCTCCTATGGGCTATATGTAAGCATCCATGTGTTAGCTTCAGTGTATTCTGAGGTGTGGGAGCTGGTGCACCCCCAAAAGCAGGCACTGATAGAGGCGCAGTGTCAAATGACTTTAAATCTATCAGATTCTCCTATGGGCTGTTGTGAGCATTGGCCGTGAACCATTGGCCATTGGCCAATACATGTTGTGAGCAGTGGCTGATTTCCATGGGTCGATACAAATGGCTCTGTTTCCATAGGTGTTCAGCTATAGATATGCAGTATCACCTATGGGCTAAAGGCACTAGTCCTATATACTAAGCGGCTAACGGTGTCTGTTTGTGAGTGAGTGAATCTGTCTCCTCACCTTAACGCTCTAGCGCTCGCTACAGTTGACGGATCGCGATGATCTATAGCTTAAACTGACCGTCATGACGCGTAGTTTTGCATCTTTAGTTTTAGAACTTTGACCGATGCTAAAATTCCACAATATTTCGCAAATATCGACTGCGCCAGTGCATTCTGAGTACAGAAGGCACCATACGCTGTGATTGACATTTGATTTTGCGCCAAACGCAGTTTACAGTGTCACCATTCATGACAGAGTTGTCGTTGTGAGACTCCAAAGTGTATTCGCAGGCACGGCATGCACTGGCAGGGGCACAGCATCAAACTGCTTTGGATCTATGTCAAATCTGAAATCTCCTACTTGCTAAAGCCAAATGTCTATGGGCTAAACCCAAACGTCTATTGTGTATTTACAGGCATGTGAGCTGGCGCGAGCCTAAATGTAGGCACAGGCAGGGGCACATTGTCAAATGGCTTGAGAACTATTTAAAATGTCCTATTGGCTAAACCCAAATGTCTATAGGCTAAACCCAAGCGTCAGTTGTGTATTTGCATGCAGGCGCAGGAGCTGATGCTATCCAAAATGCAGGCACTGACAGGGGCACAGGGTCGAATTACTTGAGACCTATCTGAAATGTCCTATGGGCTAAACCCTTGCATCGACTACGGTGTGCTGAATACAATGATTGCTTTACCTCCTTCATGCTCTGCACATTACCCATGAACTATTGACCATAGAGATTCTCCTACGGGCTAAAGGCACTAGTCCTTATTACTAAGCGGCAAGAGTCTGTCCGTCTGTTTGTCTGTGAGCGACCTACCACTCGCTACAGTTGACGGATCGCGATGATCTATGGCTTAAACTGACCGTCGTAACATGTAGTTTTGCATCTCCTATTGTGGACTTTGGCTGATGACTAAATTCCACAATATTTCGCAAATATCGGCTGCGCCAGTACATTCTGAGCACAGAACACACCACCCGCTGTGACTGACGTTTAATTTCACGCCAAAAGCGCTTTTCAGTGTTGCCATTCACTATAGAGTTGTCGTGTGAGACACCAAAGTGTATTCGCAGGCACTGCATGCACTGGCAGGGGCACAACATCAAACTGCTTTGGATCTATGTCAAATGACTTTAGATCTATTTGAAATCTTCTATGGGCTAACCCCAAATGTCTACGGGCTAAACACAAGAGTATATTGTGTATTTACAGGCACGGGAGCTGGCGCAAGCCTAAATGTAGGCACTGGCAGGGGCACAGTGTCAATTGGCTTGAGATCTATCTGAAATGTCCTATTGGCTAAACCCAAATGTCTACGGGCTAAACCCAAGAGTGTACTGTGTATTTACAGGCATGGAAGCTGGTGCGATCATAAACGTAGGCACTGGCAGGAGCACACGGTCGAATGATGTAGGCACTGGCAGTGGCACAGGGTCAAATGACTTGAGATCTATCTGAAATGTCCTATGGGCTAAACACAATTGTCTATGGGCTGAACCCAACACCATTGACCATAGAGATTCTCCTACGGGCTAAAGGCTCTAGTCCTATATACTAAGCGGCAAATCTCTGTCTGTCTGTCTGTCTGTCTGTTTGTTAACACCATAACTCTTGACAGCCTTGATGGATCGCGATGATCTATACGTCAAAAGAACAGTCGCGGCCTGGAATAGAAAACGTCCTATTGTGGACTTTGGCTGATGTCTAAATTCCAAGAAAATCACGAAAATATCGACTGCACAGTACATTCTGAGCACTAAAGACTGCCTGAGGGTCATTTTCGCAGAAATTTTGCACTGTCGTGTCACGATTCACTACAGAGTTGTCGCTGTGATACCCTGACGTGTATTTACAGGCACGTGATGTGGCACAGTGCTAATTGTAGGCACTGGCAGGGGCACGATCTATAATCGTCATGGCTAATGGCCCAATTTCTATGGGCTATATTCAAACACTTTTGATGTGTATTCACAGGCATATCAGTAGTGTAAGTAAATACAGGCACTGGCAGGGGCACAGTCTGAGATTGTCTATGGGCTGTAAGAATCCAGCAGGTGTGCAGTTTGTGTTGGACGACTGTCGATTGGTGTGTGGCATTTCTGCACCTGGCTATTTCAGTCGAGCTTTCGACCCTCAATCGGGGCCGTCATCAGGACACTGAAACAACGAACGTTAGGTCACTGAATACAGTGGCGACGCAACCATACACGCGCGCGCGCCAAAGTACACTAATTCAGGTTTTGAATCACGTTTGGCAGCGGTCTCAATCGACGCACAACCGTCTGCCAGTTCTGATTGAGATTTCTGCCTCTGCTCTTATTGAGGGCCGATCTGGTGCCAAGATTAGCATTTTCGATGCAGCGGGCGCCCCCCTGTAGGATAAGGAGGGCTTCTTTCAATTCCCGCAGTTCGACGCTCTTTTCCACAGCCAGCACGCGTGTTTCGTCGAAATCTGGTCGGTGGGTAGGCGCCCTGTGGTGGCAGAACGCTTTGACGCCACCAACCCAGTCTCCAATGTGCTCGCGAATGCGCACATGAAGCGGGCGGTCAGTCTGGCCGATGTACATCTGACCGCAGCTGCAATTGACGCAATACACGACGCACGGACGCCTCTCCTCTGGGAGGACGTCCTTGTTGCTGCCCAGTTCCGTCTTGACGCACCTGGCGCTGCGGGGCACAAACCGGATGCCCAGCGGTTTGCCCAGCCGCTGCAGTTTGCCAAATAGGCCCTCCACGTACGGGAGGGACACAGTGGCCAGTGGGCGTTCTCTCTCTGGAGGAGGCTCGACTGCATAGGCGTCGGCGTCGGCATGGGCGTTGGCTCCAGCTTTGTACCGCCCCAGGATTGGTGCCATGGCCCGCTGAATGGCTCTCCCAGAGAAGCCATGCTCTGAGAAGAGGCGCCTGAGGAAATGCAGCTCCTCAGCCAGCAGGGCCGCAGTTGAGCAGTGGCTGAGCGCCCGATGGGTCAGGGCTTTGATTGCTGCCGTCTTGTGGCTGTAGTGGTGGTACGAGTCCATGGAGATGAAGCTGTGACTGTTGCAGGGCTTTCGGTAGACAGTCGTCACAGCGGTCGGCACAGCTCTCTTCACCAGCACGTCGAGGTACGGTAGGCGGCCATCGCACTCCTTCTCCATGGTGAATTGGATGGCAGAGTGCTGCGAGTTGAAGAGGTGGAACAGGTTCTCCAACTCGCTGCTTCCGGGGGCTACTGGTCCAGCCGCACCTTCTGGTACCGGCGCCAGATTGGCCAGCTGTCGAGTGCCATCCAGAGGGGCTGCCCTGATGACGACTGGGATGGCATCCTGCTGTTCGCCAACAGGGGCTACCAGTTCTCCTTCCAGGCAGCGCAGGAGAGAAAGAGAGGGAAGTTGGCCACTCTCCTGGCGAGCACCTCCCAGTGCTTCACCAGGAGCGCTCCCCCTCCAATCCGCAGGAAAGACAATCTGGTCGTCAACCTGAGTTCCAAGACCCTAGCCCCTGAACAAGAAGAAGCCCTGTGTCTGAGCGGCAAGTTTGGGATCGCGCCGAAAGCAGTTCCACTCTTGGATCTGGCCGCCAGAGTGGAACTAGCAGCTGAGATTCTGGACGCCAAAGCACCACAGCAGGCCCCAGTGCTACGGCAAAGCGCCATCAACCTCCTGGCCAGCTGCAGACTGCGTCCCCAGACCTCTCTGAGCCCGCCATTACTGGCAGCTCTGAGAAGTCTGAGAAAGGACGACAGTCTCACCGTGACGAGAGCCGACAAGAGCAACACTCTGGTGGTGCTGGACACAACGCTGTACAAGGCGAAGATCACTGAAATGGTGGAGCAGACAGGCGACTATTTGCCTGCAGCCAGCGACGCGGTGGAGAAGTTCTGTGGGGACTTCACCAAAGAACTGAAAATGGCGTTCGCTGGCAGCGTCACTGGGGTCAGGGACCTTCAGCGCCGAAACCCTGCTCGCCACAGGGAGTACCAAAGGTGCCTGAAGACCCATGGCGAACCGGCACCATTCTATGCCCTAGCTAAGACGCACAAGTTGGAGAAGGTGCCAACGACGCCAGCTGAACTGGAGGAGGCTCGAGAGCGCCTGAAGTTCCGCCCAATCACGCCCACCTATGGGGCTCCAGACGCCCCACTCTGCAGCCACCTGACCAAAGTCCTGCACATGCTGCCCAAGTCGCCCTACAGTCTGCGCGACAGCTACGACTTTGTGCGGCGCCTGAAGGAAGTTCAGCTGGAGGAGGGCGACATCATCGCTTCCTTCGATGTTGTTTCCCTCTTCACCAAGGTGCCAGTGGGCGAGAGCTGCAGAGTGATCGAAGACATGCTGGCAACAGCCATTGGGCTGCCCACCACCCTCCATGCCCAGGAGGTGGTCCGCCTTCTGCGCCTCTGCCTGGAGAACACCTTCATCACAGTGCAGGGAAAGGTGTGGAAGCAGGCGCAGGGCCTAGCCATGGGCAAGTCTCCCTCCCCAGTTGTGGCTGACCTCTTCATGGGGTGGCTGGAGTCAAGGGCACTGGAGCAGGCGCCTCTGAAACCCAAGCTCTACGTGAGGTACGTGGACGACTGCTTCCTGGTGTGGCCCCATGGAAGCAGCGAGTTGGAGAACCTGTTCCACCTCTTCAACTCGCAGCACTCTGCCATCCAATTCACCATGGAGAAGGAGTGCGATGGCCGCCTACCGTACCTCGACGTGCTGGTGAAGAGAGCTGTGCCGACCGCTGTGACGACTGTCTACCGAAAGCCCTGCAACAGTCACAGCTTCATCTCCATGGACTCGTACCACCACTACAGCCACAAGACGGCAGCAATCAAGGCCCTGACCCATCGGGCGCTCAGCCACTGCTCAACTGCGGCCCTGCTGGCTGAGGAGCTGCATTTCCTCAGGCGCCTCTTCTCAGAGCATGGCTTCTCTGGGAGAGCCATTCAGCGGGCCATGGCACCAATCCTGGGGCGGTACAATGCTGGAGCCAACGCCCATGCCGACGCCGACGCCTATGCAGTCGAGCCTCCTCCAGAGAGAGAACGCCCACTGGCCACTGTGTCCCTCCCGTACGTGGAGGGCCTATTTGGCAAACTGCAGCGGCTGGGCAAACCGCTGGGCATCCGGTTTGTGCCCCGCAGCGCCAGGTGCGTCAAGACGGAACTGGGCAGCAACAAGGACGTCCTCCCAGAGGAGAGGCGTCCGTGCGTCGTGTATTGCGTCAATTGCAGCTGCGGTCAGATGTACATCGGCCAGACTGACCGCCCGCTTCATGTGCGCATTCGCGAGCACATTGGAGACTGGGTTGGTGGCGTCAAAGCGTTCTGCCACCACAGGGCACCTACCCACCGACCAGATTTCGACGAAACACGCGTGCTGGCTGTGGAAAAGAGCGTCGAACTGCGGGAATTGAAAGAAGCCCTCCTTATCCTACAGGGGGGCGCCCGCTGCATCGAAAATGCTAATCTTGGCACCAGATCGGCCCTCAATAAGAGCAGAGGCAGAAATCTCAATCAGAACTGGCAGACGGTTGTGCGTCGATTGAGACCGCTGCCAAACGTGATTCAAAACCTGAATTAGTGTACTTTGGCGCGCGCGCGTGTATGGTTGCGTCGCCACTGTATTCAGTGACCGTACGTTCGTTGTTTCAGTGTCCTGATGACGGCCCCGATTGAGGGTCGAAAGCTCGACTGAAATAGCCAGGTGCAGAAATGCCACACACCAATCGACAGTTGTCTATGGGCTATTGCAAATATCTATGGTGGTGCACCATGGGTCAATGCATCTTACGACCAGTGGTGGTGTGACATGGGTCTGCGTCTTGTGACCAGCGGTGACATGCCATGGGTCTCGGCGTCTTGCGACCAGCGGTGGTGTGTCACGGGTCTCTGCATCTTGAGACCAGTGATGGTGCGTCATGGGTCTTTGCATCTTGCGACCAGTGGTGGTGTGTCATGGGTCTCTGCATCTTGCGACCAGTGGTGGTGCATCATGGGTCTCTGCATCTTGCGACCAGTGGAGGTGCACCATGGGTCTCTGCATCTTGCGACCAGTGGTGGCGCACCATGGGTCACTGCATTTTTAACTATCGAAAATTGGCTAATGACAGTCTTCTTTTGACTATGGACAATCACCTGCGGGCTAAACACTCTAGTCCTATATACTAAGCGGCAAATCTCTGTCTGTCTGTCTGTCTGTCTGTCTGTCTGTCTGTTTGTTAACACCATAACTCTTGACAGCGTTGACGGATCGCGATGATCCATACGTCAAATGAACCGCTGTACACTGAAGTTGTGCACCTCCTATTGTGGACTTTGGGCGATGACTAAATTCCACAATATTTCGCAAATATCGGCTGCGTCAGTACATTCTGAGCACAGAATGCACCACACGCTGTGACTGACGTTTGATTTTGCGCCAAAAGTGCTTCACAGTGTCACCATTCACTAAAGAGTTGTCGTTGTGAGACTCCAAAGTGTATTCGCAGGCACTGCATGCACTGGCAGGGGCACAGCATCAAACTACTCTGTATCTATGTCAAATGACTTTAGATCTATCTGAAATCTCCTACGGGCTAAAGCCAAATGTCTATGGCCTAAACCCAATCATCTACTGTGTATTTACAGGCACGGGAGCTGGTGCGATTGTAAATGTAGGCACTGGCAGGGGCACAGAGTCAAATGACTTGACATCTGTCTAAAATGTCCTACGAGCTAAATGTAACTGTCTACGGGCTAAACCCAAGTGTCTATTGTGTATTTAGTGCAATCCTAAATGTAGGCACTGGCAGGGGCACAGGGTCAAATGACTTGAGATCTGTCTGAAATGTCTTACAGCCTAAACGTAATTGTCTACGGGCTAAACCCAAGTGTCAATTGTGTATTTACAGGAATGTAGACACTGGCAGTGACACAGTATTGAATGACTTAAGATCTAACTGTAATGTCCTGTGGTACACTGAATTCGATGATTGCGTTATCTCCTTCATGCTCTGCAGATTACCCATGCGCTATTGACCATAGAGATTCTCCTACGGGCTAAAGGCTCTAGTCCTAATTACTATGGCGCCTAAGTCTGTCCGTCTGTCTGTTTGTTTGTTTGTTATCACGATATCTCTAGATATAGTTGTCGGATCGCAATGATCTATGGCTTAAACTGACCGTCCTAGCCTGTAGTATTGCATGAAGGTTTGTGGACTTTGGTCGATCTCTAAATTCCAAAATATTTCGAAAATATCGACTGCGCCAGTACATTCTGACCACTGAAGGCACCACACGCTGTGATTGATGTTTGATTTCGCACCAAAAGAGCTTTACAGGGTCACCATTCATGGCAGAGTTGTCGTTGTGAGACTCCAAAGTGTATTCGCAGGCACTGCATGCACTGGCAGGGGCACAGCATCAGACTGCTTTGGATCTATGTCAAATGTCTTTAGATCTATCTGAAATCTCCTACGGGCTAAACCCAATTGTCTATGGGCTAAACCCAAGAGTCTATTGTGTATTCACAGGCACGGGAGCTGGCACAAGCCTAAATGTAGGCACTGGCAGGGGCACAGTGTCAAATGGCTTGAGATCTATCTGAAATGTTCTATGGGCTAAACCCAATAGTCTACAGGCTAAACCCAAGTGTCTATTGTGTATTTACAGGCACGAGGGTCAGTGTGATCCTAAACGTAGGCACTGCCAGGGGCACAGGGTCAAATGACTTGAGATCAAACTGTAATGTCCTGCGTTGCACTGAATTCAATGATTGCATTATATCCTTCATGCTCTGCAGATTACCTATGCACTATGGGCCATAGAGATTCTCCTATGGGCTAAAGGCTCTAGTCCTATATACTAAAGGGCGTGGACTCTGTTTGTCTGTTTGTTTGTTTGTTAACACGATAACTCTTGACACAGTTGACGGATCGCGATGATCTATACATCAAAAGAACCACCATTCTCTGTAGTCGTGCATCTCCTATTGTGGACTTTGGCCGATGTCTAAATTCCACAAAAATCGCGAAAATATCAGCTGCACAGTACATTCTGAGCACTAAGGAGTGACTGCAGGTCACTTTTGTGGAAATTTCGCACTGCTATGTCACCATTCACTGCAGAGTTGTCGCTGTGAGACTCTGAGGTGTATTCAGAGGCACGGGAGCAGGTGCAAAGGTAAATGCAGGCACTGGAAGGGGCACTTTGTCAATTGACTTTAGATTATTCTGAAAACACCTATAGGCTAAGCCCAAACGTCGGTGGGTTGAGTTCAGTGTATGCTGAGGCATGGGCACCAGTGCAACCATAAAGTCGGGCACTGGTAGGGGCACAGTGTCAAATGGCTTAAATCTATCTGATTCTCCTATTGGCTGTTGTGAGCAGTGGCTGGGCGCTATGGGTCAATCAATGCATGAGCTCCATAAGCATGCACAATTTCCATAAGCTTCAGAGTGAATGCAGGCACTGGCAAAGGCACTGTGTCAAATGACTTTAGATCTATCTGAATCTTCTATGGGCTGGCTGTGTGGCTGTGTGGTTGTGAACAGTGGCTGCTTTCCATAGGTCAATACCTGTAGCACAGCTTCCACAGGCGCTCAGCTGTAGAGTATACAGCATCACCTACGGGCTAAAGGCACTAGTCCTTTATACTAAGCGGCAAATGTCTGTTTGTTAACACGATAACTCTTGACAGCGATGACGGATCGCGGTGGTTTATGCATCAAAAGAACCACTGTTGCCTGGAATAGAAAGTCTCCTATTGTGGACTTTGTCCGATGACAAAATTCCAAATTTCGAAAATTGATCTATTCAGAATATACTGTACTTCATCACACTGTGCGCCTAAATACAGTATGCTGCACTGAATATTGGGCTGTTGCGCCTTATGTGTAAGGTGCATTTCTGCTCAACTACTGTACGCAACAGAATTATGTATTGCGTCAGTCATGTTGTACACGATACTGTAGCCATGCAATTCAAACACTCTAACTCTCAAGTATCCATATTAAAACTGACCGTCTTAGCCTGTAGTTTTGCATGAAGGTTTGTGGACATTGGTCGATGTCTAAATTCCAAAATATTTTGAAAATATCGACTGCGCCAGTACATTCTGAGCACAGAAGGCACCACACGCTGTGACTGACGTTTGATTTCGCGTGACTGACGTTTGATATTGCGCCAAAAGCACTTTAGAGTGTCACCATTCACTATGGAGTTGTCGCTGTGAGACTCCAAAGTGTATTCGCAGGTACTGCATGCACTGGCAGGGACACAGCACCAAACTATTCTGGATCTACGTCAAGCGACTTAAGATCTATCTGAAATGTCTTGCGGGCTAAACCCAACTGTCTACGGGCTAAACGCAAGTGTCTATTGTGTATTTACAGGCACAGGAGCTGGTGCGAGCCTAAATGTGGGCACCGGCAGGGGCACAGGGTCGAATGACTTGAGATCTATCTGAAATGTCCTATGGACTAAACCCTAATGTTTATAGGCTAAACCCAAGCGTCTACTGCGTATTTACAGGCACTGGAGCTGGTGCGAGCCTAAACGTAGGCAGTGGCAGGGGCGTAGGGTCGAATGACTTGAGATCCATCTGAACTGTCCTATGGACTAAACCCAAATGTTTATAGGCTAAATCCAAGCGTCTACTGCATATTTACAGGCACTGGAGCTGGTGCGAGCCTAAACGTAGGCAGTGGCAGGGGCGCAGGGCCGAATGACTTGAGATCCATCTGAACTGTCCTATGGGCTAAAACCAATTGTCTATGGGCTAAAGCCAAGTGTCTATTGTGTATTTACAGGCATGGGAGCTGGTGCAGTAGTAAATGTAGGCACTGGCAGGGGCACATTGACAAATGACTTGAGTGCTATCTCAAATGTCCTACAGGCTGATTACCCATGGTCTATTGACCATAGAGATTCTCCTACGGGCTAAAGGCTCTAGTCCTATATACTAAGCGGCATAGAGTCTGTCTGTCTGTGTGTCTGTTTGTCCGGCCATTTTCTCTTGACACAGGCGACGGATCCTGGAGATCTATAGCTTAAACTGACCGTCGTGGGCTGGAAGGAATCCCCTCCTATTTTAAAACTTTTGCAAATTACTAAATTCCACAAAATTCACGAAAATATTGACTGCACAGTACATTCTGAGCACTAAAGAGTGCCTACTGGTCATTTTCGTGGAAATTTCGCGCTGTTGTGTCACCATTCACTCCAGAGCTGTCGCTGTGAGACGCCTACAGGTATTTTGAGGCACGGGAACAGGTGCAAAGGTAAATGCAGGCACTGGCAGGGGCACAGTGCCAGAAGACATTAGCTCTATCTGAAATCTCCCAAGGGCTAAACACAAGCATCCATGTGTTAGCTTCAGTGTATTCAGAGGCACGGGAACAGGTTCGATGATAAATGGAGGCACTGGCAAGGGTGCAGTGTCAAGAGACTTTTGATCTATCTAAAACCTCTTATGGGCTAAACACAAACACATATATGCAAAGTTCAGTGTAATCAAAGGCATAGGAGTGGGTGCAATGGTGAATGCAGGCACTGGCAGGGGCACAGTGTCAGGGACATTAGATCTATCCAAAATCTTCTATGGGCTAAACGCAAGCATCCATGTGTTAGCTTCAGTGCATTCTAAGGCATGGGAGCTGGTGTAACCCTAAAAGCAGGCACTGACAGAGGCACAGTGTCAAATGACTTTAGATCCATCAGAATCTCCTATGGACTGTTGTGAGTATTGGCTGTGAACCATAGGCCAACACATGTTGTGAGCAGTGGCTGACTTCCATGGGTCGATACAGGTGTTCAGCTATAGATATACAGTATCACCTATGGGCTAAAGGCACTAGTCCTTATTACTAAGCGGCAAAACTCTGTCCGTCTGTTTGTTTGTTTGTTTGTTTGTTTGTCTGTTAACACCATAACTCTAGAGATTGTTGAGCGATCGGGATGGTCAATAGCTTAAACTGACCACCATTCACTGTAGTTTTGCACCTCCTATTTTAGAATTTTGACCGATGACTAAATTCCACAATATTTCGCAAATATCGGCTGCACCAGTACATTCTGAGCACAGAACACACCACACTCTGTGATTGACGATTGATATTGCGCCAAAAGCACTTTACAGTGTCCCCATCCATGACAGAGTTGTCGTTGTGAGACTCAAAAGTATATTCGCAGGGACTGCATGCACTGGCAGGGGCTCAGCATCAAACTGCTTTGGATCTATGTCAAATGTCTTTAGATCTGTCTGAAATCTCCTACGGGCTAAAGCCAAATGTCTACGGGCTAAACCTAAGTGTCTATTGTGTATTTACAGGCACGGGAGCTGGCACAAGCCTAAATGCAGGCACTGGCAGGGGCACAGTGACAAATGATTTGAGATCAACCTCAAAAGTCCTGAGGTGCACTGAATTTGATGATTGCGTTATCTCTTTCACACTGTGCAGATTACCCATGGGATATTGACCATAGGGATTCTCCTACGGGCTAAAGGCTCTAGTCCTTATTACTAAGCGGCAAAACTCTATCTGTCTGTTTGTGGATCTGTGAGCGACCTACCACTCGCTACAGTTGATGGATCTCGATGATCTATGGCTTAAACTGACCGTCGTGACATGTAGTTTTGCACCTCCTATTGTGGACTTTGGCCAATGACTAAATTCCACAATATTTCACAAATATCGGCTGCACCAGTACATTCTGAGCACAGAAGGCACCACACGCTGTGACTGACATTTGATTTCACGCCAGAAGCACCTTGCAGTGTCACCATTCACTAAAGAGTTGTCATTGTGAGACTCCAAAGTGTATTCGCAGGCACTGAGTGCACTGGCAGGAACACAGTATCAAACTACTCTGTATCTATGTCAAATGACTTTAGATCTATCTGAAATCTCCTACGGGCTAAAGCCAAATGTCTATGGGCTAAACCCAAGCAACTACTGTGTATTTACAGGCATGGGAGATGGTACGATCCTAAATGTAGGCACTGGCAGGGGCACAAGGTCGAATGACTTGAGATCTGTCTGAAATTCCTATTGGCTAAAGCCAAATGTCTATGGGCTAAACCCAAGCGTCTACTGTGTATTTACAGGCATGGGAGATGGTATGATCCTAAATGTAGGCACTGGTAGGGGCACAAGGTCAAATGACTTGAGGTCTATCTGAAATGTCCTACGGGCTAAGCCCAATTGTCGCCCAATTGTCAATGGGCTAACTGCAAGTGCCTATTGTGTATTGACAGGCATGGGAGCTGGTGCAATTCTAAATGTAGGCACTGGCAGGGGCACAAGGTCGAATGACTTGAGATCTATCTGAAATGTTCTACGGGCTAAACCCAATTGTCTATGGGCTAAACCCAAGTGTCTGCTGTGTATTATTGGAGATGGTGCGATCCTAAACATAGGCACTGGCAGGGGCACAGGGTCTAATTACTTGAGATCCAACTATAGTGTCCTGCGGTCACTGAATTCGATGATTGCATTACCTCCTTCATGCTCTGCAGATCACCCATATGCAATTGACCACAGAGATTCTCCTACGGGCTATGCACTCTATCCTGTATACTAAGCGGCAAAACTCTGTCCGTTTGTTTGTGTGTCTGCAAACGCCATAACTCTAGAGATCGTTGAGAGATCAGGATGATCTATAGCTTAAACTAACCGTCATAACATGTAGTTTTGCACCTCCTATTTTAGAACTTTGACCGATGACTAAATTCCACAATATTTCACAAATATCGGCTGCGCCAGTACATTCTGAGCACAGAAGGCACCACACTCTGTGACTGACGTTTGATTTCGCGCCAGAAGCACCTTGCAGTGTCGTCATTCACTAAAGAGCTGTCATTGTGAAACTCCAAAGTGTATTCGCAGGCACTGCGTGCACTGGCAGGGGCACAGTATCAAACTACTCTGTATCTATGTCAAATGACTTTAGATCTATCTGAAATCTCCTATGGGCTAAAGCCAAATCTCTATGGGCTAAACCCAAGCGTCTACTGTGTATTTACAGGCACGGGAGATGGTAAGATCCTAAATGTAGGCACTGGCAGGGGCACAGGGTCGAATGACTAGAGATCTATCTGAAATGTTCTATGGGCTTAACCCAATTGTCTATGGGCTAAACCCAAGTGTCTGTTGTGTATTTACAGGTACTGGAGATGGTGCAATCCTAAACATAGGCACTGGCAGGGGCACAGGGTCTAATTACTTGAGATCCAGCTATAGTGCCTGCGGTCACTGAATTTGATGATTGCGTTACCTCCTTCATGCTCTGCAGATTACCCATATGCAATTGACCATTGAGATTCTCCTATGGGCTATGCACTCTAGTCCTATATACTATGGCGCCTAGAGTCTGTCCGTGTGTTTGTTTGTTTGTGTGTTTGTCTGTGAGCGCTCTAGCGCTCGCTACAGTTGACGGATCGCGATGATCTATAGCTTAAGCTGACCGTCAGAACCCGCGGTTTTGCATCTTTGCTTTTAGAACTTTGACCAATGACTAAATTCCAAATTATTTCGAAAATATCGACTGCACCAGTACATTCTGACCACAGAAGGTACCACACGATGTGATTGGCGTTTGATTTCGCGACAAAAGTGCTTTACAGTGTCACCATTCATGACAGAGTTGTCGTTGTGAGACTCCAAGGTGTATTCGCAGGCACTGCATGCACTGGCAGGGGCGCAGCATCAAACTGCTTTGGATCTATGTCAAACGTCTTTAGATCTATCTGAAATCTTCTACGGGCTAAACACAAATGTCTACGGGCTAAACCCAAGCGTCTATTGTGTATTTACAGGCACGGGAGCTGGCGTGAGCATAAATGCAGGCACTGGCAGGGGCACAGTGTCAAATGTCTTTAGATCTATCTGAAATCTCTTACGGGCTAAACCCAAATGTCTATGGACTAAACCCAAGCGTCTATTGTGTATTTACAGGCACGGGAGCTGTCGCGCACCTAAATGTAGGCACTGGCAGGGGCACAATGTCAAATGTCTTTAGATCTATCTGAAGTGTTCTACAGGCAAAACCCAAGTGACTATGTGCTAAACCCAAGCATCTACTGTGTATTTACAGGCACAGGAGCTGGCGAGATCCTAAACATAAGGACTGACAATGGCACAGGGTCTAACGACCTGAGATCTAACTGTAGTGTCCTGCAGGAATTCAATGATTGCGTTACCTCCTTCATGCTCTGCAGATTACCCATGCGCTATTGACCATGGAGATTCTCCTATGGGCTAAAGGCTCTAGTCTTATATACTAAGCGGCGTAGAGTCTGTTTGTCTGTCTGTTACCACGATAACTCTTGACACAGTTGATGGATCGCGATGATCTATGCATCAAAAGAACCGCCATTCTCTGTAGTTGTGCACCTCCTATTGTGGACTTTGTCTGATTGCAAAATTGATAATTTCATAAATTCATCTATTTGAAATCTACTGTTCTTTGGCATGTTGTGCACCTGACTACAGTAAGCCTAACAGAATAGTAGTCAGTTGAACAATGACTAAAGTACAAACCACTGAAACATTGTTGAATGTGTCAACCGTAAATGTAGGCACTGGCAGGGGCACAGGGTCGAATGACTTGAAATCTATCTGAAATGTCATATGGGCTAAACCCAATTATCTATGGGCTAAACCCAAGTGTCTATTGTGTATTTACAGGTGCAGGAGTTGGTGTAATCCTTAATGTAGGCCCTGGCAGGACACAGTGTCAAATGACTTGAGATCTAACTGTAATGTCCTGCGGTGCACTGAATTTGATGATTGCATTATCTCCTTCATGCTCTGCAGATTGCCCATGCGCTTTGACCTTAGAGATTCTCCTACGGGCTAAAGGCTCTAGTAGTGTACTACAGCCGGTTCGTTGCAGTGCCATTGTCTTGCGCACCCACCCGAAACATTCTGGCATTGGGCTCCACAAAACGCGCGGGAAGAGCTAAGTGACACGCGCTTCTTTCGTTAGGGAGGGTAGGCGTCGGACACCAGTTGCCAAGGGGGGACAGATTACGAAACTAAATTGAAGAAGACGCCTATCGTCGCCACACACGCCACACAAAATATCGATTTGGGGCGCTCACCGTGTAACTACAGGAAGTTCATTGCGCACAATACGACGGGCGCTAGCAATAGCATACGTGTAGCTGGGGGGGAGGGGGGGGGGGGGGGGGGGGGGGGTAAGCCCCCCCCCCCCCCTAGCCGGAGGTGTACCCCCCCCCCCCCCCATACCCCCCCAGGTACCCCCCTCCCGCCTTCCCCAAAAGACCCCCCCCTAGAATTTTAAAAATTTTCGCCTGCGGCGCTTAAAAATGTCAAAAATTTGGCCTGCGGCGCTTGAAAATAGCAAAATTTTTGCCTGCGGCGCTATTTTTTGAACTTTTTTTACCAACATTAAGCGTATTTTTGGATCCTTTTGGCCTATTTTTGCAAAATTTTCTTATTTTTTGGTAATTTTTTTGCAAAATTTTTAGGTCATTTGACCCCCCCCCCCTCCAGGAGCCTCAGACCACCCCCCCCCCCTGAGGGGGTCCTTTCCCAGCCCCACCCGCCCCCCCCCCCCCCCCCCCTCCCCGGTTGGCGGCTACACGTATGAGCAATAGGTAGTTGTTCAAGTTGCCAATCCTCCTCTGACGGCCGCGGTTCGGTGTAACGCAGAAGATAGAGGAGTCGAAGAGAAGCTTTTCTGCGGCCGCACGAAAGCAGCCTACACACCGTATAATCCTCGGCTTCTGGCACAAAACGGTTCACACATTATTCTCCCTCCATCTCGCACGGTCATGCCTATCAAAGCTACCTCGCACGCCGATTAGTCGCGTGCCGTTGTTCGACAGTTTGTTGCAACGAAGGGTGTCCAAGGTTCGGCAAATGTAGATTTCCACAAAAGGCATCTCGTTGTCGATTCGATCGACGGAGTTGCAATAGAGCGCGACGCCGTCGCTGACTGACACGCAGAAACACTTTGTGCAGTCGTGATCGATTTTGCCACCGGAACTGATTGTCGTCAGAAAGAGAAGGCAGCAAAGAAGAAGCTTCCACATATTTGTGCGCTTCTTGTGAAGGGGAAAACGTCTTCTTCTGCGCCAACAAACAAGCTGTGTGTGTAAAAAGTTCAACCTAGTCTTTGTGTCTGTCAAATTTTGGTGAACAGTTTTGTGAACTTTGTACACATCGTTAGCCGCATCTGGAGAAAGTGTCTTGAGAACGTGTACCTTAATGCCCAGTGCAGCTATCCCCATGATACGGTTGTCTGTACAGCTGATCAAAAGCTCAGTGATACCGCCGCGTTCGCTATATGTTATGGGCATGATACGACGCCGTTCATCTGAAATTTCGATGTGTGTGAACTGTGAATTAGCCACATCTAGCAAAAAACTTACCGACTATTACAGGGCAGTTGTGCTTTATCAGAAATTCCTTTTGGCCTACGACCTTTCTATATTCTGCGTTCACATTCATCAATACACAAACGTTTTGGCAATTTATGGAATAGTGGCATTTCTATCAATGTTTGAACATTTCTATCAAATTCCACATTCACAAAAAATTTCTTTTGTGTTACACATTATCCAGGCCCATGCTCTTTCCATTTCTGAAGAAATTCCGCGGCTGGCTCGTCAGGTGAGAAAGTCGATTTGCGACATTTTTTAATTTAATTGTCAATATCTTTAAATTGCGATTTTTCAAAACTAAAACTATGTCACAAATTCATATTGACATACGACCTAACCATTTCTGCATCCACATTCGTCAATAAACAAGTTCTATTTTTGTCAATTTATAAAATTTGACATACAATTGCGTATTTCTATTAAATCTGCATTTGAAAAAAATTCTGGTGTTACAAATTATCCGCAGTCCGTCCATGCTCTTTCTCAAGGGGGTCGGGGCTCCTCCGCATAAAGGGGCTACTGTCATGGTAGAGCAGCTCAGGCTTTCGCCACAACGCAGACACTTCGTTCGGGCAGACTAATTGCCTAGCCGGCCTCTGCCATCCGTCACGCAATATGAGAAGAGTCCATCATAAAACTAGCCGACAGACAGACGAAACGGCGCACATTCGGACGAGCAAGCGTGATAGATGCCTCTGGCGTACGGAGTGCTTCTATACGAGTGCAAGTGATGGCCAGGCGAGGGGAATTGCGAGCAGTGTTATCAAGCTTGTTGTTTTCTCATGTTGTTTCTTACAGCACCGTCGGCGTTGACGTAGCGCAAGGTGTATCAAACTACACATCTATGTAGAATCCAATTGCCAGAGACAGACACACACACAGTACAAAGTTCTACACATCATAATATGATCACAGAAGGTAAGTTCAGTTGAGATCCTTCCAAATCACTGGGGCGTCGCCAGCGTTCACCAGCATGTGATAGTACAGAGACCTCTCGGAAACCTGAACATGTAAACGCCTTTAGTAGAAGAACAAAATGCTCACGACGCTTAGCACCAGTCTGTACCTACTTATAGTTCTAGCTTGCTTTAATTGGTTTGCGGCTATGAACACTCAGTCGTAGTCTATTTTGACGATTATTTGTTGTGGTAGTGATCTTGCAACAACTTCGAAGCGCCAATATTGGAATTCTGAAGCCTGCTCGCTCTCGACAACTGTCCACTGGGTCTCATTGCTGACTAATCCATTCCACAAACGTCTTGCTTTGACATTCTTTACAAAACCAAATCAAGGAGTTCGGCTGGATATTTCTTCCAATGCCTCTTTCTGAGGAACAATACGTAACTGAACCAAGTATACCCAGCAACGTATTGTTGCA